>VZTY01008914.1:26341-48709 GCA_013400935.1 Turnix velox
GAGGGGTGGGAAGGGGGAGTGTGGGGAGCACTGGGAGAGGTTGAAAAGAGAGGGTGTGGGAAGCACACGGAGGGTTAGGAAGGGGAGAAAAGCCACGGCATAGCTGAAAGCTTTCAGACCTTTTCCAAAAGAGCAAATCGAACTCCAAATAACGGGGCTTGGGTTAAAACATGGCCAGAGCAATCTGAGCCACAGCTGCTCCACCCTCAGTTTTAAGGCTTGCAGCAGTCTGTGCTGCTAATTTAAAGTTAATAAAGCAACAAAATGAACTAAAATTGCTAATTAGAGTAAATTGGCTGATGCTGCATCCACCTTGCTCAGCCCAGACCAACAGTCAGGGAGAAGCAGGGCTGCAAGCAGGGCAAAGACAAGGCACTGAAGCCCTCCAGAAACAGGACCACCAAGCTTTATGGAACATCTTCAAACCAGAAATAAAAAATGCACATACAGACTTTTCTTCTGATATCATTAAAAAGCCGAGTGTGTGAGGGCAAAGCAGTCTGGTGTCTGCCCATCTCACATCCCTCCAGGGATGGTGCCTCCACCCCTGCCCCAGCCACCCTCTTCCAATGTTTCAGAACCCTTTCAGCTTCCAAACCTTCCCTAATCTTCATCCTAACCCTACCATGGTGCATCCTGAGGCTATTTCTTATCACAGACAGAGGAAATGGCCTCCCTTCTACTGGCCTTACTTCTCTTTGCTCTCTACTTCACCTCATGACACAAACCTGGCTCCATGACTGTGCTAGCCTCCACAGGTTGGAAAAATATGATTTTTGAGTTACAATCACTCACCTACACAAAATGGCACATCACTACCAGAGACTGAAAAATCATCAGGGACAGCCTCTACCCTTTTTAACCTCAAACCTCTCAGAAATTTCCTAACTTAAGCTCAGTAATGTGAGCTATTCTTTACAGTTTATTCAGAGAAAGGCAATATCCCTCTTTCTCTCTGGGCTGGAAGGTCGTCGCTTCTAATTTTACCAGATGTAGGATGGAGGAGGGGAAAGAGAAGCCTGATGACATGGGAATAGTTCAAAAGCAATTCCAAAACTGGGTTCTGGTGAGATTTGACTTGTTTTTTAAAGCACCAGTAGATTGTTTTTGTCATTATAAATCAACAAGAGAGTATTGGAATCAGTCAGATGGGTGCACAGGACTGGTGATGGAAAGCAGCAAAGAACATTGTTTAAAATAAAAAAAAGAAGAATTTGATTTTTTTCACACTGGTTGCAAGCCAGGTTATGTTCTTCTAGATATCCTGCCAAGATACACAACATGTGACAGTCTCAGCCTCCAGAAATGCAGAAGACACAGCAATGAGCATGTCGTGGGGTGTGTGAGACAAGGAGGACCTTGTAGTGGGTCTCAGCCTGCAGAAGCTGGTGGAGCTTAGATGCCTGGGGCCAGCATGGATAAAAGCCAAGGGAAGTAAGTGGGGACCATTGTGGTGCCCAGAGAAGATGTTCCTGATGGCTGCAGAAGGGATTGTCCTCCTCTGCTGGGATAGTCCTGCTGACCCCCAGCACTGAGGCAGCCATGGGAGAGAAGCTCCTGCCAGGAACTGGGGTTCCTGGGTTCCAGGGGTTCCTGGTGTGAGTGGGGAAGACGGGAGTTCACACATCTCTACACAGGGTTCCTCCTCACCTGGAAAAGGACAGCACTGCAGGAACTGCACCAGCCCAAAGGTGTGGGGAAAGGAAGATGTCTCCAGTTTATGAAAAACCTCATGCAAACCAGTTCTGCCTTTCTTTGGCTGAAACCAAAAAAGGTCAAACTTGCTATCAATGGTGATGGACACCCCCACTCTGACACAGCTTCTGCACCAAAGTGGGTCTACTCCAGTCATTCACTGATAGCCATTGTATGCAGCTTCCTTGTAGAACATGGAAAACATCTAGCAGTTACTCTTTTTGAATTACCCACCAGCTCATCTGGATGCTGGTCAGCAGCTCCCACACCTGGGACCACCACAGAGATTCATTCCCTTCTTTACAATGCACCAGTAAGAAAAGAAACAATGAAACACCTGCCCAATTTGGACAAGAAATTTCCATGTACACAAGCTTTCCAGTTTAAAAAAAAAGAAGAAGAATTTGTTATTATCTGTCACTTCTCTCTGGGGTTGTATTTCACAGAGGAAAATTTTCAAAACAGCTTTGACTTTTACTGAAAAACAAACACTAGGAAGATTTTTTTTTTACTATAATTTTAAGAAGAATCAGCTGTTCCACCTCCAGCCTGAGTCTGCATCCTCACACGGGGATCTATAAATACTTTCAGAAGACAACTTTCCAACCAAGAACTGAGGATTGATGTAAAACAGTTGGTTTATACACTCAGGGGAGATGAAAATCCTGGGCTTACAGGTTATTTCATGCTGGAAGGAATCTTGGAAGGTTCCTAGTCCAACTGCCCAGCTCCTGCATGGACCATGTTTGCCATCAGCAGTGAGAGGGACCTGGCTCCTCACCAGGCATCTGAAGGCAAAACATCCTGCCCCATGTCAGGCAACTGTATACACAGGCAGAGAAAGGTACTTATTTGTGGGTTTTTTTCAAACAGCAAGTTAACTAAAGCAGGGTAAGTCAGCTCCTCTCTGATCTGGTGCCAAAGGCGGCACAGACTCACAGCTGAGCCATTGTGGTCCCTCTGGCCAAGGTCCTTCATGCCACATCCTTCTGGCCACTCACCGAGCCTGAGCTATTTCTGTGCCAGCCCTTTGGGAAGAGAGCCCCAGTACAGGAAATCCCAGCCCAAAGCCAACATGCAGGGCTCTGCCTCCCCTCTTAGATTTTATACTCCCCAAGTAGAGGGTTTTTTTTATTCACTCATGCATCAGACAACACACAATTGACCAAAAAGTAAAGGAGAAGCTCACGGAAACATGTTTCAGAGCAATATTATTCTCCCCTCATTTCTAAATATCAATCAGTTTCTATATTTTATTTCTATTAACATCTGTATTTCCTGTTTCCACATGAAGAACAAAGATATTTGGTTGCAAGTGAGAAGCACCCTTACTGCCATCCCCACAAAGCTATTCCAGCAGTCGCACTGGGTTTGGGAGAAAACCAATTTCACACAAATAATGGTGTGAGGAAAACGTTTTCCATCAGAAGGCACAAACAAGGAAACCCACTCAGCTCAGAGACACAAACAGCAGCTGCAAAGGACAAACAGTTCCTTGTGTGTTCTCACTTCATCAGGTACATTTTAACATGCAGCAGGAGAACATAATCGTGCTCCAGCAGCTGGAGCCACCAGGAGCAGCCACCAACCCCAGGACCCTGCTGCCCACTGGTCCCACAGTGCCAGGCCTCCTTCTCATCACCGGGAGAAAAAGAGCTTGAAAAAGAGCTCCTCAGACACAGGGAGGGCTCTGCATTTCCTGAGTCTGCTTTGTTTTTTCACTGCAAACTCGAGGGATGATCTGTCAAGAAGGTCTGTCTCTAATCTGAGCATCGACAGAGTTATCCCCACTGTGGAGCAGCTCAACCCAGCTCCCTGCTTGTGCTCTAAAGCCTGGAAAAATATCTGCCTTCTGGCCCATGAGCCACAGCTTAAAAGTACAGGCTATTAAAACATATCTTTGATGACTAAGAAGCCAGACATTGAGAGTTTTTTTTAAAGGCTAAACCAGAGCAGAAGACCAGAGCACTGCCTTGGCGCTTCTCTCTTGCAAAAGCAAGGAGACGAGAGGCAAAACCCAACCCATCATGAGACGTACCTGCACCCACAGCACCCACCTCCCCACCACCCATCTCCCCAATAGACCTCATCCCCAGCACCCACCCCTCCAGCACCCCTCACTCCAATGTCTCCTGCTCCCCAGCAGCCTGGAAGGGGCCTGCCCTGAGCTGTGGTCCCGGGACATTCCCCCCAGCCGGGTGTGTGGGCCGTGTCCCCATTAGGGAGAGCCAGGGATTACCTTTAATGAGTTCTCTGTGGGGTTGTGCTGAGACAGTCAGTGTTAAACAAATCCAGGGCAAGATGTGCCGCTATTTGCTCAGTATTGACAAAACAAACATTTTAAAGCGAAAAGTACATTTGTGTGATTGTTTTATGGAAAGGTTTTAATCAAAACACTGGAGCAGAAGCTCAGTCTCTAACCTTTTCAGCCTGAACAGGGTGCAGCGCAAAGGCCGGCTTTGAATCCCCAAACCTCACTTGTCTGAGCGCTGGTTCCTCAGCTCCTCACACAGCTTCTGGTGCACAGGCTGTGCCAGAGTTAACCTCCTTCCTCAGCAGGGCATGTGAGCAGGAGCAGGCAGGCAATAAATAGACATTACTGCTCTCCAAACCAAGATACATGTCTCTGGGAGTATATACAGGGCCTGTATCAGGAGTGACGCTGCTGAGGCCTACGGCTGTTACTCTGTGCGCGTCAAGAACGTCTCTCTTTAGTCTTCTTCCCCTCCCACTGCTTTTGTAACGTCCTTGGAAGATGGGAGTTTGTGTTAGAAACGAGGAGAATTTCCAACATAACAGCAGGGAAACGTACAAACCGGCTGCTTCATAGAGATACCCTGCCCAGGGTGCGGCAGCCAGATTAGTCTGCAGGCTCCCTCCGGCCTACGGCGCCCAGACAGGCCCAGCCAGACTCTGGCCCAGTCTGTCCCACAGGCAAAGGGCCCTTTCGGGAAATCCCGGTTCAGTCTCTGTGGTCTGGAGCAACGCCCTGCTGAGGGGCCGCCCCAGCAGATCTCTGAGCACCCCCAAAACCTTCCTGGCCAGCAGGGGGCCAGGAGCCCCTCGACTAAGATGGCGTTGGGGGTCGGGGCGCTGGGAGGGCGCGGGCGCCTCGGCAGAGCCGGTCCTTGGTCCCCTCCTGCTCCCCTGGGCTCCTCCACGGCCGGCGAGACCCCGGTGGGACGCTCTCCCTGCTCCCCTCGGTCTGCAGCCTCCCCCAGCTCCTCCTTCCCGGGGAAGAGGGAGAAAAGCCAAAAGGAGGAGAAAAACAACTGTCAGGGGAGGATAAATCAGCGCCTCCAGCTCCAGCGCAGTCCGACAGCGGCGCCGGGGCTCGGCCTCGCTCCCCTTTTCCCCAAAATTCCTCCTCCTGCCCCTGGCGCCGAGCGGCGGGGCCTGGCCCGTGGGGCAGTGGCCGGTGGGGCTCAGGCCGGCGGGACTCAGGCCGGTGGCTCTTCCCTGCCCCAGGAGCCCCGGCAGGGCCCTTGGCACCCACTGCCCTGCACTCCCAACTGCCCTGCAGTGGGTGCCACTGCCTGGAACGAGACAGAATCATAGAACCATAGAATGGTTTGGGTTGGAAGGGACATCTAGTTCCAACCTTCCTGCCATAGGCAGGGACACCTCCCACTAGACCAAGTTGCTCAGTGGCTCTTAAACACTTCCAGGGATGGGCATCCACAACCTCTCTCTTCCAGTGTCTCANTCTTTTTTTTTTTTTTTTTTTTTTTTTTTCCCAGCAGAAGAAGAAAGCTTCACTGCCTTCCTCCTCATTTATTACAGGCATTAAGTTAAACATTATTTCCTCTTCAATCCAATCTAACTGGATTAATATCAGTAATGGCCTGAGCCAGGCTAATGTAATTAGTGTCAATATTTAATATATTTTCTGCAGGTTGTGCTGAGAATGAGCTTCTTGCTTTCCATTATTGAGTCTGGAAAAAAAGAAATAGCATTTTCTTCCAGTTGAGGAATCCTCAGGGAGTACAGACAGGACAGGCTGTTTTGGGGCTGATTCTGGCCCCCCTGAGATGCCTAGGAGAGGTGGGAGCCCCCCCAAGGGCTCACACTGGCAGCTACAGATACGAAAGGTGATGAAAAGTGAATCAAATAAATCCAAGATTCCTGCACGCCACTGTCATGGTGAACACAAAAAGCTCAGCACTGAGAGCTATAAAAGGAGTTTCATCCTTGATCACTCCAACAGAGTTCCAGCCATGCATCAAAATGGTCTTAAAGTTATAAAATCCCCTGAACACCAACGCCGTAACTCAGCTGGGCAGGAAAATGCTTCCCTGGTTCTGTGGTGGAGCTACACAGGATCAGACAAGGGTGTTTCCAGCAGAATCTCACCATATTTTGGTTTTAGTGAGAGCAGCAAGTAAAAAGTGACCCCATGTGATTCAGAACAGAATCGTGCTTTTGCTTTGGATCCAACAGTAAATAAATAAACATGTTCCATGTTAAGAGCTTACGGAGACAACACAATGAAAACCACACAGTTGCCATGCCCAAGAAATTCAAAAGCAAGACTTGTTCCTCCCCCCCACAGATCATAGAACCAGAATCACAGAGTTGGGAGGGCCCTTCCAAGGACACCCAGTGCCACCCCCTGCAGTGACAGGGACATCCTGCGCTAGATGAGGTTGCTCAGAGCCTCAGCAAGCCTGGCTGAGATGTCCCCAGGCATTGATAGGTCCTCCAACACCTTTCTGTCAACCTGGACCAGTGTCTCACCACCCTCATGGGCAAGAACTGCTTCCCCAAAGATTATCATGAGATTAATCTTTTCTTGCCAAGATCACATGGTTTTTGTGTCTCTTTTCTGGATGACTGAGGACAACCCCACTGTCACATTGGTAATTAAGACAGAGGACCTGTTTGTTGTGTCTAATTTGTGTCCGCAAGGACAGGAGAGCTGCTGCAGGAGGGGTGAGGTGAGGTTCCTCCTGCCCAGAGTCCCAGTGCTGATGCCACAGCTCCTTCGAGTCCAAGCTGGGAGATGCTATCAAAATCCACAGGAAACCTCCATCAGAGTTTCACAGCCAGGGAGGGAGAAGGGCTGGGAAGTTCTGGAGTTATGTAAATATTATTCTTCCACAGTTAAATTCAACCACTTTATCCTTCCTCAGCACTGCAATAAAAAAGCCCATTTTAAATAAACACATTTTGAAATGGATGTTTGAGTTCTCTGACTTCACACTCTCTTTCATTCACGGGAATATTTCTGGCTGTGAGGTGAGACACCCCCCCACCCCTCCAGCTCCCTCAGTTCCACCTGGAAAAACCTACAGAGGGCTCCAGGAAAGCTGAGCAGGGGCTGTTTGCCAGGGCATGGAGATGGAGGATGAGGGGCAGGGGATTTGAAATCAGAGCAGGGCAGGGTTAGATGAGACATGAGGAAGTTCTTCTCTGTGAGGGTGGTAAGACACTGGTCCAGGTTGCCCAGAGAGGTGGTGGAGGCCCCATCAATGCCTGGAGACATCCAAGGCCACACTTGCTGAGGCTCTGAGCAATTTCATCTGGTGCAGGATGTCCCTGTCACTGCAGGGGATGGCACTGGGTGGCTTTTGATGGCCCTTCCAACTCTGATTCAATGATCCTTCCTTGTGCCCTCGCCAGTTTGACATCAAGGAAGATGATGAAATTAGAGAGCAAATTGGTTCCTTGAGGAAATAGACTTCTCACCCCCATTAAGGAGACATCCACCAACCGCCCCAGGCTTCTGAAAGTCTATTTGTTCTCAGAAAGCAGCTGGAAAAGAACTGACAGATGCATCTCAGTGCTGGGCACTGCCAAAGCTCTGCACACAAGGGACCTGCTCAGTGACAATGAACTCCTCACTTACAGGTGAGCACTTTTTTGAGTGCAAAACAGACACATCCCAACTGAACAAAGACAAACACAGCCCCAGTGTCCTCCAGACACAACTCTCAGGGGTGATGGGCAGGGAGTGAATGTGCTGCTCATCCCAAGCACACACTTGCTGACTCTCTGTTCCTCTGCTCCTCTGCTCTGGTTCAAATCCAGCCTAAAACAAAGGGGTCACTGCACCACCAGCTCATGAGGATGGGGCCACCTTCCCCAACCCCTCTCCTGGGAAAACTGGGAGTTTGTACCTTAGAAAGGACAGAATTTAAGCTGCTTTTCTTGTCGCTGCATCACAGGCCTCAGCCAAGGGAGAAAGCTCTGTGCCAGAGCTTCTGAGGGCCTGCAGGGAACCAGGAATTAAACCCTAAATAGCTCTAATAAATTCCGTGAGTTGATTTCAATTGAGTAGAAGTTCCTACAGCAGCCCCTATTTTCTTACAAGGGCGTTTATAACTGACCCTCTGAGAAGATTAGAAGACATTGAGCATTGTAGGGTTCCTAAAGCACACTGTTTAGAGTATTTCTGTTCAAAATAATTTCTGTTTAAATACTTCTGACTAAAAGCACCACTGTTAGATATTGCTGTCCAAACTATGGATCACAGGTTTGCGAAGTCCTGAGACCTCCCCGGGGGTATCCGCCTTATCCATGGAAAACTACCCTAGGTCTGCAGAGGATGTTTTTCATTGCCCTGAAACTCAAGGAAGAAAAATGGCTCCAATATTCCTTGATTTGCAGATAGTTGTCATCTCCAGGCCGAGCTGCGGAGCTGCCAGGAGCAAATAACCAGCCTTTCCATAGATTAGGGGATGAATCATTCGCGTTATTTTTAGCAGGTCGTTAAGGGGCTGGCAGAGAAATCTGCAAACTGACTTGTGGGGCTTTTGATTGGTGTGAGCGTAACCTTTTAAAGAAAACATAAACTGGGATTGAGAACAAAGGAAACTGAAGGACTTGGAAATAATATCTGTAAATCTTCAAATGACAGGGAGAGATTCAAACAAGCAGCCTCTGTGTGAGTCTCCCCCTTGCTCAGGGGACTCATTTAGGTATTGTGGGGTGCAGCAAAGGCAAGTGAGAGGTTTTATAGGAAAGATGCCTGGATGAGGATCTTCTGCCCCACAAATACTTACATACCCTGGGTAGGGATGCTGCAGCCACTGGGAAAAGCAGTTTTCCATCTCATCCACCCAGTAGTGATCCAGGAAACTGCCCTTGGCACTGAGGCTCCTTGGTTTGACACCGAAAGTGGGAGATTTGAGTGGGATTTGAGGGAGAAATCTTTTGCTGTGAGGGGAGTGAGCCCCTGGCACAGGCTGCCCAGAGAAGCTGTGGCTGCCCCAGCCCTCAAGGGTTCAAGGCTAGGTTGGACGGGGCTTGGAGCAACCTGGGCTGGTGGGAGGACCCTGCCCTGCCACAGCCACTGTCTGCTTGAGCAGGTCTGAGGCTTCCCAAATGTGGAGGGACATTTTGCAAACAGGAACCCAGTCACAGCTTTGACATAGTGCCAGCCACCACTGTCCCTCAATTTCTCTTTAACATGTGCTTAATCTGAAGTGCCAGCAACTCCAGAACACGGCTGCAAACAGCCTCTCACTCCCACACAGCAGCCAGGGGAGGACTAAACCAGCTCCAGCTTCACCGGCCCCCGTGGCCATCATCAAATGAGCAGGCTCTGGTCTGGGGGGAGCCTCAAAGATGCTGTGCCGTGGCAGAGGGGAGATGGGAGCACACAGCGTGCAGGGAGTTATTGAAGGAGATGAGATGAAGCTCTTGTCTTTTCTGAGGGAGGAAATTTAGTGTCAGAAAGAACCAGAGCTGAAGAAGGTGTTGAAGGAGGGATGTACTCTTGTGTCCAGGGGCAGAGGAGAGCTCTGCCTTGCTGCCTGTTCCCTGCCTCCTCACAGAAAGCCTCATCTCATTGTTAAGGGGATCAATAGATCTCATTTCTCAGTGGGAAATTAAATAGAGCCTGTCCCCTTAGAGATAATTGATAAAAGTAGCTCTTGTCCTCCCCTGTCTCTCACATCTCCTGACCAGGCTCCAAGCACAGGCACATCCGACAGAGACGGCTCCAGGAAACAAAGGGCTGTGGAAAACATGGGAGCAGACGGTCCCGTTCCCAGCAGGGACACACGCCCACGGGGACCAGAGGTTCAGATGGACAAACACCCTCAGATGGGATGGTGGCAGGTGTCTAAGGACATGGGAGCTGCTCCAGCCCACGTGAAAGGTTCAACACCAGTCATCTGCACTGAAAGAATAACACGATGCCTTTTGTTTGGATTTTTCTTTGAAGAATGGATTTAATATGGGGCAAATTCAATTTAAGCTTCACTGTAAATGGAGGCATTTGTTTCTTTGAGTCTCAGGAGGAGCTTTCATTAATTACCCTGAGCCCAATGGCCAAGTTGGCAAGGAATTTGCTTCCAAGGGGGGAAAAAAACAAGAGCAAGATGGCTTGTTGTATGGCTTTCATACAGAACAGGAAGAAAAAAGTATCATGTTTCAGTATTAGGGATAAATGGTGAATTTTGTAGACTGAAACCTATCTCTGAAAAAGACAGGGACCTGCTGTGGGGCAGAACATGCCCTGTAGGACATAAATCCAAGCAGACCACATCCCATCTAAAGAGCAACACGATAAAAGAAAGCTCAATGAGCCAAATATTTGGAACCTAAGGAAATTTTTAGTATTCAAGCTATCCGTTGCTTTTGTTTTTACTTATCTCATTCTCCATCTTTGCTTCTTTTCAAGCCCACTCTCTTTTCTGTTTGGCCCACAAGCAGAAGTAGCTTAATTTTACTTTCTGAGATACTCCTCACTGCAGACAAGTACCCATTTGGATCTTTCACATTGTCCTTTTTCTAAGTTTTAAATCCAAACTTCCTGCCTCCTCATCTCAACGTGATGCTGAAAGTGGCTGTGGAGGAGTTGCTTGGGTGAAAACCCTTCCCAAAAGCAGAAGAGGTGATTCTGAAACACAGCCTGTGAACAGACAATGTCACTTGGGGATGGAACCTGCCTATTCCTGCTCTTCTCCACGTGTCCAAGTGAATAAATCCCTTCTACATCCATCACTTCTTGAGAAAGCCTGGAAGAGGAAAAGAGATAAATGATGAGGAGAATCTAAATATAAAGATTTTCTTCATTCTTAGAGCCTTGGTGACACATTCTCTTGGGAAACATTCCCAGCTCAAATGGAATTCCACCCCGTCCTTCACAGATCTCACATCGCTCCTGTGGATCCAAGTCGTTAATTACAACGTCAACAGCTGTGCTGGGGTGAGAACACAGTGGGTGGCTTGGCGATACAGTCACACATGGAAATGTTAAATAAAACTAACATAAAAGTTCATCTTTCCTACCCAAATTGCTGTGCTGGGAGTTTGGGTAGGAAAGTTCAACCTCACTCTCCCAGTTTGCCTGCAGTCGCTCTGTGATGGCACTAGCACCACTGGCACTGTTGCCCTCTCCCACTCAGCTGGATGGAAATACCTTGGCATGAAATATATAGAAATCTATCTAGAAGTGGTACAATGGCTCCACTCCAGCAGCAGGTACTGACCCACAGATGGATTGAAGACTCTGCTCCCAGCAGTTGGGTGCTGTGTTTTCTGAGGGACAGAAGAACTCCTTGCATGCCTGGGACGAGACCTGCGGCCGCAGAAGCCACACCAAATTTATTTTGTCCAGATCAATAAATCACCCAAATAAAGGGAAATTTCAGCCCATGAAAGGGCCTAGCCACCTTCTTCCATGGTGTGCCAGGGTGCTGTTGAAAGAGCTCTCAGACCAGAACATTCCTCAGCAGTGTTTCAGTATCCTGTCCAGCAGATTATTTTAGGCAACGGACTTGTGCAAATGCTGGGTTTCCAGTTCCAGCCCATCATGGTGCTGTGGTGGCCACTGGCTCCAGCCTGGCCCTACTGGTGGGACGTCCAGCTGCTGTCCATCTCCCACTTTGTGCCTGGATCTGCTGAAAAAGGAGAACTTTCCTGTAAGTAAAAGCTGGAAATTTCTAAGAACTGCTGTGACTAATGTGGTTGGGCTGCTGGCTGCATTGCTGCTGCTGCTCTTGGCTGCATCTCATCTGGAAGACAAATAAAAATCCCTTCATCAAATGGCTGGGACTGCAAAGG
This sequence comes from Turnix velox, assembly GCA_013400935.1. Classification (NCBI taxonomy): domain Eukaryota; kingdom Metazoa; phylum Chordata; class Aves; order Charadriiformes; family Turnicidae; genus Turnix; species Turnix velox. The sequence goes on from VZTY01008914.1 coordinate 38,051, forward strand.
CAGCTGAGAAATGGCAAAGGGCTGAAAGGAGGGGAATGCGAGGCTGGGAGAGAGCATGGGAGGTGCTGACCCACCACTTGCTGCTGCTGTGTGTCACAGTGGGTGGGAGCTGGGGCTGCCTCTTCTCTTGCCTGCTGTGAGGGGTAGGGAGAGAAGGTCCCAAAACCTGTGGAGGAAGGCACTGCTCCCATGCTGTTTGGCAGCTCCGAGTGTTCCCCATGAGTGGTCTGAGATGGAGATACCCACACAATTCCTCCCCAGCAAGTGGCTCTGGCAAGGCTTTTGTTGTCTAGAGCCATTTCTGCTCTCACTTGTTCCTCCCACCAGCCTGAGGATGTGGACATCTGCTGTTGGCATCCTCCAGGCTGCAGAGTCCTAGCACATCAAGTGGACAGGGCAGGGACCAGATCTGGATGCTGTCCCTCCCCCTCAGGGCCCTCACTCTCTGGGCCAGATGAGGCTCAATTGGTCTCATGTCCAAGATCAGCTCCATTATTTCCAGACTTCCACATAAGAAGGATGTTCTTCACGAAGTGCAAACCATCTGCTAAATCTAATGAAAGGATGAAATGTGGCCTTTTACTCCCAAGAGAGGGTGGGCTGTGCAGGGCTCAGGGGGCAACTGCAGGAGAGTAGAGAAATGGGGTATTCTCTCTTCAGCTGTAGTACCAGGTTCTTGCCTTCCCCCACCGTCTATTTCAACCTCTCCCCATGAGGAGAGCAGTTTCTGGCAGTCCCCCGCTGTAGGGAGAATAACCCTGCAGTCGTTAGGGAAATCACTGATCAGTTCAGGAAGAGTTTAGCTGCTGGCATTTCATTTCTCCTTCCGCCAAATAAATGCTATGGAGGAAATTCAAGGAAGGCAGCAGCTGAAAAATGAGGGAAGACACCGGTATTTCATCTCCTGGTAGAGATTCTTTTGGTAGAAACCAGACACCCACAAACTTTCACCTGGGGCCACACCATTGTATTTTCAGCCCCTGGGCCTGGCTGTCACCACTGGCAGGTGAAACCAATAGCCAGAGCTTCAGACACACAGGAGAAACCAAGCCCAGACCTAAGCTGTGAGGAACATCCCCTGAAGGGGCAGATGAGGTCCATGGTCCACAAGGGCTGTGGCTCACATTTGTGCCTAGACCCAAGAAACTCTCAGCCAAAGGAGCCCATTGTGAAGCTTTTTTATGGCGCAGCAATTAAAATCTTTTGACCACAGCCAGAGTGCAGGGTGGTAGGAACAGTCCGTCCCCACCACCCCCTGCCCCAGGGCTGGAGGGGGTTAATCTTTTGTCCCCCTCTGTGTCCTGGACCTGCAGCTTGGCCTCTGGGGGCCAGGCTGAGCCCTCTCACCCCTGCCACCAGCCAGCACCACTCTGGGGAGTGACATTTCTGCCAGATCTTATTCTGACAGAAGTGATCTAATTTGCCTGCATCGATCAAGGATATATTCAGAGGAATAAAGAATAATGATGGGGAAATGGCTTCTGGTCCCACATCCCCAGGGAAGGGGAGGAATGTGAGCTGCTGCTCACCTTGTGCTGCTCAGCTCCAGACTCTCACTGCCACCTTGGGGATTTCACCTTGCTACAGGGATCAATATTGGTTCTTCAGTGTTACTGTTGTTAGTTTAGTCTTATTCTATTAAATCTGCTTGTATTCCAGCCCTCAGGTTTCCTATTTTTTCCTGATTCCCCTGTCAGGGACGGGAAGGATCATGAGATGAGAGAACAATCATGTAAATGTCACCAAATTATGGGTTTTTCCAGCTGTCGGCAGCATTCTGGGTGTCTGTACCACCACCTCTAGCACCTTCAAGAAGAAGGGTGTGGTGGCGCGCCCTGTAGTCCCAGTACGTTGGGAGGCTGAGCCTGTTGAATCACTGAGACCCCGGGTTCGGGGCTGCTATCAGCTCTGCGCTGCTTCTGCATTACGAAGCTTGGAAGGCCAGCATCACGGTGGCGGCCGGGTGGAGGCCGCGGAGGTGCTAAGGGGGAGGCCTGGCAGACCCCCGCTGAAGCGGAGTGAGTGGTGTTTATTGTGGAACTGGCTCTCATGATTCTATGGTGAGCAAAAGTCAAACTCCCACCTCATGCCAGCCCCAAGGCTGAGAAAGAGCCAAAGCCAAGGGTCAACCCCCAGAGTCTCATCTTCACATAGTTTGGGGAAGCTCAATGCCTTTAGGGAGGCAGGTCAGTGAGGTCAGGCCTGAGACAAACATCTGCAGCACCTAGGACTCGTGGTTCTCCAGAGATAAGGAGATGTCAAAGCAAGTAACACCTCAGGAAAATTCAAAGCATATTTTTATTAAAATTATTCCTGTTCTAAATTTAAACCAAATCATTACCACAAATCACATTACATGGGGTTTTTTTAGTTTTTTTATTAAAAAAGGGAAAAATTCTTTTTATAAAGTTACTATTGCTCACCAGGCAGTGGATTTCACTTCAATACTCAACGGAATAGCAAGAAGTGAAAAAGCATTTAACCAACACTTCTAATTTTAAAAATAAAATCTTAGTGCAATCACAGTCTTTAGGTTGGATTAGAAGAGGGGAGAGGAACTGTGCTGTCAGAAGCCAGCCCTCATGTCAGCAGCAGCAGCAGAAGGAAGGGGACCCCTCCCCAGGGCCCGCCACTGCTCACACACGCCTCACTGAGCAGGGAGGAAGGAGAAGGGGCTCCACCTCAGCCCGGCAGCAGCAGAGACAGGCAAAGGCACAAAGGGATCCAGTGTCACCTCCAGCAGGTTCCAATTCTCAGGAAATCGAGGGGAAATCAGCAGCAGTTTGGCTTCTGGCTCGGCTTCTTCAGGCATCCCTACCTTCAACTCCAGGCTCTGAAGCCTCATGTCTTCTGGTCTGCAAACTGCAGTGAGAGGAGACACAGGGCAGTCAAGCTCCACACCTACAGCAATTTCAGCATCAGCAAAGGAGATGAAGGAAACAGCCACTCACCGCAGCTTTCAGAGCTTGGTCTAGGTCTTGCAGCAAATCTTCTTCATCTTCCAAACCCACTGATAGGCGAATCAACGTATCACTGATTCCAACAGCTTCTCTCTCTTCTTTAGGCACCAAAGCATGAGTCATGAGGGCCCTGGAGGGAAAAAAATTGTCCTTTTTTCTAAGAGTTTTTTTATCTTTATCAGTAAAGATCCAACCACTGTGTTTCCTGTCAGCATCCCCTGAAGTTTCACAAAGCCTGCACACCTTTTGGGTACCACCAGCTGGTCGTCCCACAGATGGGGAGAGAGTCCATTATCAGTTACCAGAAATTATACAAACTGCATAAAACTGCCCGACCTGTCTTCCTCACAGTTTCAGGAGTGTGCTTCCAAGCTACTGGATTTCAGTAAAACCCGGGTTTAGCCTTTCACCCCAGCCAGAAGCAACTTATTTGTAAAATCTCCGGAAACGTGTGAAAAACTAGAGCGAGCCGCGCCGGGTGCCAGCACCCAACCCTGCCCTCTGGTGTGTGCAGGGGGAAAGGCAGAGCTGGGCTCCCACTACCCTCACCAGATCTGCTCAGCGCCAGACTCAAACACGGGAGAACTCAGGGCAACAAATTGCTCAGTCTCCCACAGAAAACGTGGGAGCCTGGAAATCCCTTCATTCTCCCACTCCCACCTTCACAGAAGCCATCCTAACTCGTGGAGCAGCCTCTGGGGTTGGTGCAGTGCAACACACTCACCTTCAATCTCCATGACATACAAAAGATCTCAGCTGCATGTACTGGAAAGTTTCAGAGCTTTCAGCAAAACAGAGAAAAGTTCTTTTGAAACCCTACAGCGTTTTCTGAGTTGTAAGACAAAGAATGACTTACGGATGCTCTGCCAGGCTTTCCAGTCCTCCCAGACTCTCAGCCAGACAGAAAACCTACAGGGAGAAATGAACAGGAGTTAACAGAAGTACTGAGTGCTTGGAGAGAGAGACAAAAGTAAAAAAAATGTTTAGAGTTTTTTTCCTAAGACCGTTGAGTGCCACCCCCTGCAGTGACAGGGACATCCTGCACCAGATGAGGTTGCTCAGAGCCTCAGCAAGACTGCCCTTGGATGTCTCCAGGCATTAATAGAGCCTCCACCACTTCTCTGCGCAACCTGGACCAGTGTCTCACCACCCTCATGGGCAGGAACTTCTTCCTCATGGCTCATCTAACCCTACCCTGCTCCAGTTTAAACCATCACCAGGAGTCTGGCCACTGCCTGCTCACCCTCATTTACCTTCACATTCTTGAGAAAGGCCGTGGCATTTTTGAGAGTCCCTTTAATGTAGAAGGTGACCATGCCGGGACAGCCGGTGCACTGACGCTTCACCAGCTCGTGTTGGGGGTGTGAGGGCAAGCCTGGAATTGGTACAAGTTGCCCAAAGTTAGTGGCTGCCCATTTGAATGGGGAAGCACCTGGCCCTCACTCCACCCAGCAAACACCAAAGCCACCAGCAGGTGGTGTGACAGTCCCCAGCCACAATGGGAGTCACCAACCAGCAGGAGCTGTGGCCAGCCTACCTGGGAAAATGACCTTCTCCACCAGGGGATGGGACTCCAGAAAGCGAGCGACAGCCAAAGCATTGAGGAAATGCTGCTTCATGCGGATCTGCAGCGTCTTCAAACCACGATTGCACATGTAGCAGTCAAAGGGAGAGGGAACAGCTCCCAGGGCTGCAGGGATACAAACAAAATTACACTTCAAAATTACAATTAAAAACAAACGCATTCTTTTTTTTTTTTTTCAGTAAGACTTAACACGGAACAAGTGGAAAGACTGTTACATGTGAATTATCTTCCTCAGCTGGCACACAGCGGATACCAATTAATGGGCTGAATTAACAAGCTGAAGACCTTCGAGGATTAAATTTATTAGATAATTCAATTTATCAGATTATATGTCTTTACTCAGGAGGCAGATGGGGTATCCTGCAGGAATGTATTTGTTACAATTAAGAGACAGTAAAACTGTAAAATCCCTGCACACATTCACTGTGCTTCAAACAGCATCTGCCAAAGAGAACACACCTTACTGGGAGGCTTTTCCTACAGAGACCACTTACAGATCTGCAAGAATTTGATCCTTTCGTAGAGTTCGTCAGAGTTCACTGAGACAAGGCCCATCAGAACATCACTGTGTCCTAAAGATTTGGGAGACAAGAACACAGTCAGTCCCTCCCTCTGCTCTGCCCTGCACACACCCCCTCTTCTCCATCCTATTTTGGGGAGACACTAGGGTCCCTGCCATCTTGCTCCTCTGCAGCACCTGAATCATGAGGTAGATTTCAGCTTTTTTCTGCAGCTCTGCTCAGCAGGATGCTGTGTGAGGACAGGTCCCCAGACACTTCCCAAACACACTGCTGTGGGACATCTTGTGGGAACCAGGTGTGTCCTGTAGAGAGGCAGGAGGCTGCACGAGTGACAGCAAATCTTCCTTCTACCCACAGCCTCTACAGGTCAGCCTCTGAGCTGAAGCCAGGCCAATATCCCTTCCCAGTGGGACAGCTCAGGAGCTACTAGTGCTCCGTTCAAGGCTCCCTCCCCTCTAACGGCCCGTGAAAGAATTACAGGCAGACACATGGGGTTTGGGAACTCTCCGCAGCCAGGATGGGATTTAAACAGCCAGAGAACTCACCGTTCATGTACTTGGTTGCAGAATACATACAGATATCAGCTCCCAGGGACAAAGGACGCTGAAAAGAAATGAAGACAACAGGTATGGTTAAAGCTTGGGTGAGCTCTGCTCCATCTGGAGCTGCCTGTGACCCAACACAGAAAACAACAATAGGTGGAGAAAGTAAAAAAACAGAGACTTAACACAAAATACCATTAAAACCTGAACAATAAGAAGATGGTGATAGATAATTTTTTTTTTAATCTGCCACTAAGTAAAGGACTTTGCACATCAAATAAATGTATCACAGGGACTGGAGAGTATCAGTGGTGATGGGCAAAAAGTAACGAGCAATTGATTTGTTTCTAATCAGCTGTTAAGCAAAGGACTTTGTAGATCATATAAATATATTATAGAGATTGGAGAGTACCAGTGTTTTAAAAGGTAAGGAACTGCTGCTGCTGCCAGATCAAACACAGCCACCTGCACAAGGTACAGCAGCGCCAGAGCAGCAGCACCACAGAGCCTGTCCCACTCAGCATCCTGTCCCAGGCATTCACAAGTGATGACCCTGCCCAGGAGATGCACCAGTAGCAGCTTTGCAGGGCTTTCAAGACATTCCCTACCCTACTGCCACAGAATTAATCACCACAAGCAGCTTTCTCTCAGCAGCAGCTAAAGACTCACAAAAGAGCCCACATGCCTGGCTGCTCTCTGCTCCTCTCACACAGCCCTTCCCCAAGCAACACAAGGACCCAAGTGCTGCTTTAGCTCTGTGCTGACACTCTCTGAAAAGTCCCTGATTTATGACAGAGATCTCTGAGCCTTAACAAGCTCTGCTTCAAGCCTAAACTACAAAGGAGCAGCTTGGTCACTCCTGAGAAACTGGCAGAAATGTTTCCAGCCCACCTTAAGGTCAACAAGTCTCTGAAGTCTATTATTCCAAAGCACTGTCAGAACACAAGCAACACTAAAGAAACAAAGGGCTCACCTGGAAATAGGCAGACATGAAAGTGTTGTCAACCACCAGCAGAACATCCTTATGCTTGTGCACCACATCTGCGCAGGCCCGGATGTCAGTGACCTTCATGGTGGGGTTTGTGGGTGTCTCGATCCAAACCAGCTGCAGAGAAGAACAGTTGAGGGGTTTGTCAAGGCTGCTGGGGACACATCTGCAAGTCCTGAGGAATTTACACTTGAACTTGCTGAGCATCTGCCTCCCCTGCATCTTTGTGCAGTATGAATAAGGAAGTGTCCCCACTGAAGCTTTTGAAAACTTCCTCAAGGAGGCCACCCCTGCACTACCGCATTGACACCTGATACACCAAGATACACCAAGAGCAAGAACCAAAGTATTTAATGACAACATGAAGCTGGTAAATTCAGCAGCTGCCATCTCGGAAACTTGGTCTCTGGTGTAATTGCAGCTGCCAGACATTCCACTTTTGTGCAGTCAACAAAAACTAACTTCAGCCCCATTTTGATGGCTGCTGCTCTGAAGTACACATTTGTGCCTAAAAAACAAAACAAAACAAAACAAACCAAACCAACAAGGAATCAAGTCCGAAAAGGAGGGCACAGTTTTCCTACACACCACACAGGGCACACTAAGATTTCTTTTTTACTCTAAAAAATTAAAAGACTCCTGTCATTTTAAACAGCATGAAAAAGTATCAATGGGAATATGGAATCAAAGAGATTTATTGATTTCAGTATTGTTTGTGGCATTTACGGGACACAGACTCCACAAGATATTCAGGTGAAGATGTTTATTTTTATCATTACTCAGTTTTTTATCTGTTTTGGCCCTACAGCTGCAGCTGCTGAAACCCCTGGGTCTGGCCCAGTCCAGACATCAAAACTCTCTCCTAGAAACCCTTACTCAGAGCCCAGGCACCCGACCCATCCTTAGCCCCTTGTTAGGCTCTACCCTGTCTCACTGTCTGGCTCAAAGATACAGGCCCTCTGTGTCAAACCCCAGAAGTCCTTCTCCCACAGTTGTTCTGAGCTTTTTTTTTTAATCAGAAAATTAGGGACCCCTTTTAGTTTGCGTGCTGCTGACCTTCCCTCCTGCCCTTTGCCACACACCAGCCAGTGCTTCCAGCTTTTATTTCCTTTCTCTTTAATACCTTGTGATAACTCTTTCCTAGCACATATGTTCAAACATTTGTTTCTATTTAATTGAGAATCGGGGAGAATAGGAATTAGGGGGAAGGTTACAGCTACAGAGTTCCTTATTATTCCATTAAACAAACACATAGTGAGGAACCTAAAATAGTGGTTATTTCCTCTCCTTCTGTCTTTGAAGCTTTTCCTTGGGAAGGTTAATAAAAAAACTAAGAAGCAACTAATCACTAAGTGTACAACAGGCCAACTACCTGGCATCGCCCTCTGGATTACAGATTAATTTCTGAGGTATTTTGCCAAGATTGCTCAACACTTACTCCTGCTGAGCAGCAGTTTGCTATCAGCCTCAAAGCCACTGAAGGTGCCCAACCCTACCTTTGAACAAGTCTTATTTATTTAATGAAGCCCTTATTTCCAGAGTAAGGTGTATGTCATGCACTCTCCTGCACTGCAGTGAGCACATTCAAACCTGGGAAACTTTCACATGAACTGTCAACTCCACAAACACAAAGCAGTCCTACATACTTTAAATGACTGCACACTGCAAAAACACTTCAGTGAAAAGGGTCAACTGAAGCTAACCTAAAAGTAGCCCTGTTGAGAAGTTATAGCAATAGCTCAGTGTTTGGGTGTCAGCTACCCACACAGCTCCTCATGCCCCATAGAACTCAGCATTTCTTAAACCCAGCCCAGGCAACAAGCTTCATAAAAAATTATGGAAAAGAAACAAATTTATCTCAGCAGCAACCGTGTGGGAGCAGGTGAACAGGTTTGACTTCTAAAACACCTCTGTGTCTTTCTGAAGTGAGGGACCGATAACATGCTGTGGAAAACTACTGTTTTTCCCACGTTTTTCCATGGGTCCTCCTCACTGTGGACTTTTGAGTGGCATCAACCTTTTGAAGGACTTCAGCAGAGGTGGATGAACCTCCACAATAAGACTTAGAATCTTTCAGTGTTTGAATTTCTAGCAACAAAATCTAACAGGAGTGTGCCGTGTCCTGGCGAAGTGAGAAAGCTTTAAAGGAAAGTAAGGTCCCATATGGGAAATTCAGAAAGTGCAGGAGAACCACAAGTAGGCACATTCAATCATTTGCACAATGAAGACCAAAGCCCCACTTGTGCTTCACGTACCTCCATAGACATCATCCATACAGACAATTGTATCCCCAGCCTTCAGCAGGTGAATAATATTCAAAGTTGCAGCTAAACCAGAAGCAAAGGCTAAACCTAAGAGAGAAGTAGCAGACAGGGTATTTTTTAATGTGCTACAACCTTGTCAAACTTGACATCCCTTCCCTTACTTTGCTTTGAAAGGGAATCCATTCTGCCACCCTCACACTGTCTCACTCCTTCAGTGGGCTCAGACAAAGCAGCAGCCTGGTTCTGCAAGGGGTGGAATGAGGACAGGCACTAGTAACAGTCCCACAGCAGCTCCCATGGGGCTTCTGCATCCCACCACCCACAGTGCTGCTGCCCAAGGGGGGATTCATCTCAGCCTCAGCAGGAAATACAGTGAGAGGAAGCAGCAGAGCCACTAAACACAGTGCAGTCATTGAGCTGGACTCTTTGCAGTCACAAGTGTTGGGCTCTTTTCATGCCACCAAGAAGCTCCTGCCCATACAGATGTGAAAGCCTTGCTGTGATTTAAGTGCTGCCAACAACCCGTGTTCTTGCTCCTCAAGCTCCTGCTGCTGAGAACACTGTGAGGAGACAGCCAGGCCAACATCCTATTCATTGCTTACAGTATTTAGCTCCATCCAGCACTGCCACAGCCTTCTCCAGGCAGCTCCGGGTAGGGTTTCCATCCCGGCTGTAAACATAAGCCTAGGGTGAAAGGTAGACAGAAACAGACCTTGAAAGAGCCCTGGGAAAGTCTCAAACAACACCACAGTGTGTTCCTGAAAAAGTCCCCTCTCCCAATATTGAACCTGCAGGAGCCACAACCAGTCTCCAGCCTACACCCTGCTGCTGAGCACAGCACCCAGTGGGACATCCCCAGCCTTAAGTGGTTCTGGGAAGAACGGTGGGAAGAACCACACAGCCAGCCATGCTCTCCTGCTGCTCCTTGGCCATCCACCTCTGCTCTCTGCTGGAGGAGAGACCTTGGTCTGACACACTTCTATCATTCCTATGCTAACAGCAAGAACGTGCCCCATTTCCATGACGTTCTGCTTGAAGACTCCACAGGGCAGAGGCCAGTGCAGAGCGGGGGCCGCCGAATCCAAAGGGCGCCGAGTACCCCCTGGGGGTACGCTGCTCGCTCTGAAAATCATCCCAAAGCCGCTCCCAGCGCACGGCGGGAGTCCCTCGGCCCCCGAGGGGAACAACAGCTTTGGGCTGAGCAGGAGCAGCGGCACTGCCACCGGCTGTACAGCGGAGGCTCCTCTACGCCGCCTTCCCGGCCGACCCGTACCCCGCCAGGCCCGGCTGGGACGCGGTACCCTTCACCCCCGGGCGGTGAGGAGGGGACGAGCCCGTCTCGGTGCGGGGCCAGCGCCGCACTCACCGGCGGCTGTCCGGGCTCCTGTTGCTTGAAGGTGGTGGAGAGGGAGATGGGCGGCACCACGGCGGCCGAGCGCCACTGCTCGGGCTCCTGCCCGGCGTGAATGGCCTGAGTGGCGAAGTGACTGAAGGCCGGCAGAAAGCCCCGCGCCCCTTCAGCCTCCATGGCCCTACTCGCGCAGTCCCTCCAGCCGCCGCCGCCTCCGGGGCCCGGCGCGGGCGGGGCCTCGCCGCCGCCTCCCATTGGCTGGGGCTGGGAGGGGCGGAGCCTGCGCCACAGGGAGGGCAGCAGCGCGGCAGCAGCGCCCGCCGCCAGGGAGCGCCATAACGTCCCAGCGTGGCGGCAACAGCCGGAGCCGGGGCAGGGCCGGGGCCAGTTCCGCGGCGGCACCGGCGGGGGGAGCCGGTACCCCGTCCTTTTTGACAGCTCCACTCCC
>VZTY01008915.1:0-21196 GCA_013400935.1 Turnix velox
TCAAACAGTATGTGTCATAAGGAAACTTATACTAAAATATTAGAAAACAAGATCTTATGATGTAACAGTCATTTAGAGATCATGAAAGGGCACTAAAACTTTAAAAATAAAATAAGAAATCTCTGCACATAATATATCTGCATATTACATCTATGTAGTACCAGAATATATATCTTTCAAATAACCCATTCTATATTAGAAGAGTCCCTTCTCCTAACACACACAGAGAGATTACTAAAATTACTACAACACAAATGTCAGGAGGTATCCTTTCACCAATGGCTGTCCTTAGATCCTTAGTAGAGGCTAAACTAGTAAGCTCAAAAGCATCAGCTCAGTTGTGAGTTTTCACCAGAAATAGTTCTCTGAAACAATTATTTTGATATTTTCATATAAGGTCAAGATATGATTCAAAAACTAAACACATCCATGCATAATTTTTGAAGTTACTATTTTGTATAATCCCTGCCTGTGTTTCCCAGTTAAGGATACTGTCCCCTTTCCTTGTCTAAGCAATATTCCTGCTTAGGAATACACCATTTCTACAGCTCTCCTTCCTCCCACAGATATAATTTCTCTGCAAAATAAAGGCTCCAACAAGTGCCAATCTGGATGAATGAGAGAGTAGTATCCATATGGCAAGAAAATGTGCTTAGGAAAGGGTAAGTTTCAGCACAGTTTACAAGTATGAAATGAAAATTTAAATGAAAGTTGTAATTCACAATTTCAAACTTCACATTCTACCAGCATTTTAAAACACTTACAGCAAGAATGATCTTTGCCAGCTTCAGGCGAAGTGGATCTGAATCAATGTCCACAAGTTTATACAACATCTTCAGAAGCACATTTCTTCTTTTAAATCTTTTTCCAAGCAAATTTCCCTCATTCAAGGCTTGATAGAGCTTGGTGCAAGCCAGACAAAGATTTTCTATATTGCCTTCTTCTTAAAGAGGGCAGGAAGGGAGAGAAAAACACTAAATTATCATCAGTATCATCTTTTCTGGAGCAAATCAATACATAAAGACAAAGGAGAACAAAATACATTTGCACAACAACAAAAATAAGGTGACTAATAAATCTCTTAGAAAGATAACATGATCCTCAGAAATAGTTTTACTCTGCTTTTTCAAAAAGAAGAGACTCAAGGCCAAAAAATCAAAGAGCCAAAATCATGCCTAATGCTGAAATGATACTTGCCTCTAATGCTTAATAATCACAGTGACTACACAACTACCAGGAAACTGGTTTTGGAGGATGACATTCAGTCAACTGGTAAGAATGTATCATTAGATAATTCCATTTATTATTAAAAAAACTAAGCCACAACCAAGTTTCTAAAAAAAACTAAAATACTAATCCCAACAAACTAAACAAGTCATGTAGAATAAGGAAAAGGGGTATGAAAATGGATTTATAGTATGATTCATGACAAGGGAAATACATGATTAGATTTAGCCATTAAATAATATTTTGCTTACGAATAAGAGTGTCTCATTATGCAAAACTTCAACTCAGTAGCTCTTATTGGACAAATTCAGCATTAAGCAAGGAAGATGGGAATTTCACAGCCATTTCCAAATTTCCTGATTACCATTTTTCTACCCATTACTGAAAGATATGGGACTGAGAGTCCTGTCTTAAGAGTAATGATGTATTGTGAGAATCACACAATGCTGTACAGGGGCTTCACACACCTCAACATCTGCAAAATTATGCAAAAAAAATTTATCTGTACCATGCTGTAATGAACACTGCAAAAGATCACAAAAAACAATCCTAATTTGACATTCATTTTCCCACCATTCAAAAAAATACAATGTCCATGGAAGTCACCTAAACAGCTTCTTCAATGAAACATCAAAATGGATTTCAGAGTTCGATTTCTCAGGCAAATTGATTTACACAGTTTTGTTTTAACATTCTGCTACTTTACACCCTTTTCTGGGACAACAAACACTTAAGCACAGATGGAAATTTTCATTATGGTCTCCTTAGTCCTCAACCTTTAACAGAGATTCTGCTTAAAACAGTGAATCTGTGCAGTACTTTATTCTTAAAATTCTTACCTCATCACTGACAGCTACGCTGACTAAAATAAGGTAATTCATACAGACAAGATCTTCTCTAAACCACTTTTGTTTGATTGTTTTTAGACAATCACAGAATGGTTGAGGTTGGAAGGAACCTTCGGAGGTTATCTGGTGCAAACCTTCTGCTCAAGCATGGCCACCTAGAGCCAGATGACCCAGGCCAGCTCTACATTGCAAAATCACTCAATAACTGAAAGCATAAAAGGCTATGTAATCCAACTGCTGTTATTCTTTTGTAATAAATACCAATGAATTCCACATCTTCTGCAGGAAATAGTACAGAAAATATTCCCTTTCATGAACGATGTTTCCCACCTTTTTCCAGTTCATGCAGAATTGGTAGAATCTTTAAATGCCAAAAGATTTTTTCTTCTTCCAATTCATTTATTCTTGTTTCATCCTCTGAGCCTTTAAAATACATTCAAAATAAAAGCACATTCAATGAAGGTCTCAACTTTTACACAAATAAATAGCTACAAATACTTTACTCACCAGAATAAAACAGAAAACCAAGAACTAAAAAAAGTCACATTTTGGTATAATGTGACTTATAGTGTCTACTCAAGCTTTTACTTTTATTTAGTTTTCTTAAAATCATAAGTTTGAAAGGAAAATAGAAATATAATGCTATACTGTAAAGCCAGATTTAGTTTCGTTTGCCAACATTAATTTTTTTTTTGATCACTGAATTGGAAAGTAATGACTATATCTAAATCAATATGTCCTACTGTTTTTCAGCTCTGTGATCACATGACATCTTATTCCTCATTAAAAAATATCCCTACCACAGATATTCCTCTGGAACCGTACACTCTTTTTTCTTATATACATGCTCAATATTATACTAACCTTGATTAACTGACTGGCCAGTTGGGTAAAAAAAGTCTTGTTAGCAATTACATCCTGCAAGCAATTCTAATGACTACACACAATCAGCTTTGAAAACTTCTTGACTGAATTTTTTTTGCAAGGCATATTTGCCTCCTACTCTTTGTTAGGTTAAACCAAGGGAAATCCATGGCAAACCACAGATATCTGAAGGATGGTTTGCCACCATATCAGAAGCCCTGAAGGCAAACACTTCCCTGTTTTCTTGGCCATCCTCAACCAATTCCCTCCATGGTGACTGAGAAAGGGATACTGTTCATTGTCAGAAACCTAGTCCACCTCACAAAGAGAAGTTTTAAAAATATTTCAGATTTTTTTATACTATGATTCAAAAAGAAAAGACCAAAAAAAAAAAGTCTAATCAGCAAGTATCAAATTAAAAATTGGTAGACTATAAAATCAATAGTCTGTAATCCACCTAGAAACAAGAATAGGACTGTGGATACGTTTACAGGAGTTGGTGCAACACAGCTTATTAAAAACTAGATTCCAGGACTAGCTTCCAACTTACTGACCAACCTTTTCAAATTCCCCTGGCACTGTGTGAATCAACTATTGGCCAGTGACAGCCGGACAGACAAGACTTTCAACTTGAGTTTCAAATGATCTAACAATCGCTCAGAAGGTGCACGCAAGCATATTTTTGGAGGTCAAGATTAGGTTAAGCTCCTTATCTTGCAGGCAATCAAAGTTGTTGTTATAAAGACAGGGTTTGGCTTGCTCTTGTTGGGTTTTTTTGTTTGCTGTTTTTTTGTTTTGTGGGATTTTTTTTTTAATATGATGAAAGCCTTTGAGACTACAATATATTTATTTTTTAAGCAATGTATTTGTAAGAAAGTATCTCCTACTGTTTATTACTAGTTCATGCATTAAAACCACAATGAAATTTCTTAACATAATCATTATCACACATTTAGAATACTGTTCTACATGAGAACACTAGTATTAAGAAGTTTGCATCATGAGAATAGTATTCCTGCTCATAAAAAAAATTGTCACAGTTCCTGGAACAGCGAAACAACTAAAAAACTTCCTGACTATTTTGAAAAAAAATATCCCTTCTAAAAAAAACCTAGACTCTTTTTCTGTGTATGTCTATTAACTTAAGCTGTCCAGCTATATTTTATGCATAACAAATCTGTCAATTATGTGTTTCAACAGATTATATAAAAATGCTGCTGTTTCATACATAACACTGCTATGTTATTACAAAAACTGTAGTGTTGGTATGCACACATACACACATTACAATATATAATTAGCTAATATTAGTATTACTTACATTGCAGACCTTTTTTTGTTTTCTAAATCAAACCAGCCTTATTTAAATCAATGAGTAGTTGAATTAATAAAACACTAGGCAGCATTTGCAATGAAGTGAAAGTTCTGCTCCAGATAATGCAAGAGCACAGCTGAACTAAGAACATTAGAATAGTCTGCACTGCTCCTTCCTGCCACAAACCCCACATACTGACTCAAATGTTCTTGTTCTTTCCAACTTGTAACTACGTCTCTGAAACTGACAGGACTGACTTTCTAAATATGCACATGCTTAGCTTCATTAATCAAGAGGCAGAATAGTTCATATATGCATCTTGCAGATATGACCACACTTCTCACTAGAAAAAAAAAAAAGCCATTCAATCATTTGTTCAGATCAAAAAGAAACCTTTTTTTTGAGCCACTTCGCTGCAACTGTCTCACATTTGACCTCCAGTAATAGGATGAGGGGAAATGGGTACAAGCTGGAACACAGAAGGTTCCAGAGAAATGTAAGAAAAAACTTTTTCACAATAAGGGTAGCAGAACACTGGAACAGACTGCCAAGAGAGGTTGTGGAGTCACCTCTGGAGACATTCAAAACTCATCTGGACAAGTTCCTGTGTGACCTGGTCTAGGTGCTCCTGTTCTAGTAGGGGATTGGAACTCGATGATCTTTAAGGTGTCCCTTCCAACCCAAACTATTCTATGATTCTATGATCTCTTGAGGTCCTTTCCAATCCCCGATAGTCTATGATTTGTCAGAAAACTATAGCAACCTAAAAATCATAGCAGCATATTTTTTAAAAAAACAAATTCTCTCTTATAACTACTGCAAAAAAAAAAAAAGCTTTATCTAAGTATTAATCCAAATAGTAAGACTGAACAGGAAATATATTAGTAAAAATAAGAGCAACATTAATAATCTGTAAACTTGCATGAGTCTCAGTTCTAGGAGATTTTTAAGACACTGATGAAAAGTTACTGCCCTAGCTGTGTTTAAAATATTGCAGAAGCTGTCCTGAACCTTCTATTTAAGTGAATCACAATTCAACAGCAAAATACTCAAGCAAAAAGACTTCAGCAAGTTGAAGTTTGTTGTCTCAGTTTTTCATAGGTCTTAACCACAGCTTTGCATTCTGGTCAAAAAAAAAAAAAAAATCACTAATCAGTCTACATTTATTGGTTGCTGTTTTTAGCATGTAAATACGAGAGCCTTAGCAACACTGAGCTTTCAAAAGCTGCACACTGCCTGACTTATCATGTTTAGCCCTTTCATGGAATACAAATTTATCAGTATTAAAACAGTCTACCTCCTCTCTAAAATGTGAATGAATAAACATAAATCATATCAGAACATAGAAATAGTCCATAAATGAACACGGCCCCCAGGACCCCACTACAGATAAAAAGTGACTGAGAATTCCTACAGCTACCCCAGTGTTTATCATGGGATTAAAGATGAAGTATGCACAAACTAAAGAAGCTACCTGATGTTAAAAAAGGTAGACAGAAAAAGAAACAATCCTAATAGGACAAAATTTTTCAACAGCACAAATAAATAGTAAAATAACACAAAAGAAATTAAAATACTTAGAAAATACAGCCACACATAATACCAACTCCGATGGCATACTAAACGTTCTTGGCTCCTCATAAGGAAATGAAAGCAAAACACATTACCAGAAAGATCCAGAATAATGCAACTTCTCAGTTCTGGAAAAACAGCAATAAAGCATAATAGCAGCAGAGTAGAAATTTCAGGTTTCCATGCGAGAGTCACAAATTTGCACTAGCCGTGTACATGCCAGCAATCAGGAAACAGTAATTAAAACCTAAAATTAGCAAAACGAATCCCTATAGGGCAATCCAGAATCTTTATCTAATACAGCCTGACATAACTTTACTAGTTTCTGTGCCACTATGTCAGCTTGCAAAAAGTGATAGGCAAACAAGTTGTTAGTGTGTTGACAAATTTTTGAGATTATAGATAAGAAAAATAAGAGAGAAAATATCAGTCGATTTTCAGAGTGAAGGTCTCCTGAATATTTCCTTTCTTTATTAAAAACAGAAATAAGTAAAACAATGCTAGAAAACCAAGAATATTGTTCAGTAAATAAAGAAAGAAAAAGATCAAATCACATAAATTAGATTTTTGGCTGTATTTTGCACTTTCTGACTGGAGATTGAAATGCTTTATGAAATACCTGTTACTCTTCCCTGCAAACTGGCAGTCCTTGGCCAAGATAAACTTGTGTCAGGAATTTTCATCTGATCACTGAAAAATACAATATAGAAACAGAAAGTATGTTAGAATACAACTCTCACTCTTAATGCTTCTTTCTTCATATGCTCTCGGTATGAAATCTGCGTAATACTGAATAATTGGAAGAGATTATGAGGTATTCTACTAAGTTAGTAGATTATCCAGTCATTAAAAATGACCTATAAATACAATTCCCTGCGGTATGCATTACAGAAAGCTTCTTCAGAAATACTGACATATTTACACCACAAGAGGTCACCATCATGGAACACAAAACCTAAAGCGTTTCCACTTGGGAGAATCAAACAGAAACAAACTAAACCGAGAAAGAGCCAATTTTTATTTTATCTGTTTCATTAACTGAGTATTACACCAAGTAGCTTAAAACAAAAATAGTATGTTACTATTTTAGATTAATAGTAAACTGTCCATTCACAAGACCAGCGATTCTGATAGAATTAACACTTCTTAAAGATTTAAATAAGAAGAATTTCCAAAGCAATATTTGAGCAACCTTTACTGTAAATACTAGAATTTTCAGGTCTGGCTGTGAACTATTGCTAACTGCAGAGTGGTCACTAGTTCCATCAGTACAAGAAACACGTCATTTCACTGAAAAGCAACAGTGAGTAATGCCATAATTGCTGCTGATTGCATGATTAGTCTTTCTTTGGCCAGAGGAAACCACAACACACATCTGTGATAAATCTGTTATGTCTGCCACACACTAGGAGCACTGATCTGAAAGAAATATACAAAATACAGACTTTTTGCTATTAAATAGAAATCTTTTTTCCTTTAATATGGTACTAAAGATAAAATTCTTCATGTATGTTTTTTAGAACTTTTTGTTTTTTCATTTATTGTCCAAGTACCAACACACTAATCCCCTAAACTTCTGTCTAAAGACAACAGTAGTGTTGTAACAATGTTATTTCAATATTTTTTAAAAGAAATAAACATGTTAATTCAGTTGCTACAAGCTTAAAGCTCAACCATTGTTTAAGTGGTTTGCTGGATTGGCACCTAAATCCTGTCTGCCAGGCCAGACAGAAGATATAAGTCATCCTATCAACAGATGGAGACAGAATAAAATACAAAGCCCTTGTGAAGTCACTTCCCAATAAAAGGGACTGGAGAACTCACTGTGATCAGTCAAAAATTTCCCAAGCAATCATATTACAGATGAACATTTGCTCCATTATGGCTACAAGTGAATAATGCTTTCTTTTTACAACATGAGGATTTAAGCACTGCAAAATCCAAATGCTTACTCAAGATATCTTGGAATTACTTCAGCTCATATACAGCAATTCCTACTCCTCTAAGAAAACAATGCTTTTTATTTAAGAAAAAAAAAAGTGCTTGCAACCCTATTCTAAAATACTGACATTTGTAAAAAGGTTGCTAGAGCAACATCAACAGAAATCAAAATTTGTTTCTATTCATGTTAATAGCTTGTACAAAGATTAAAAGCCTAAGAAACTATTCTACAAGTTTCTGCCATCACTGAAATCAAGATTATATCCAGATAAGACACTGGATAGGCAAGAGAATAACATCTTCAGTCACCTGATACTAACCCCAGCTATATTCAGAAATCAGTACCTCCAGACTTATAAGGAGCCATGATGATTCTACTTGCCCATGTAGTTACGGACATCGGAGTTAGCTCAAATTTTGTCATTATATCCTCTCTATGCCTAAAATGTAAAACCATGGGATGAATCCAAGCAACCTCAACAAAGGCAATCTTGCAAGTTTTGTAGAAAGCAAAAACAACAGAATAGAAAAGACACTAAAGCAAAGGATGTGGTAACCTCAGCACTTATCAGATAGAAACACCACACATGCAAGGTGAAGGGTAAGACCATGTTAAAGACCAAAGCGTGTAAAAAAAAAAAAAAAAGATACTTACAAAAAAAAGATATTTAAAAAAAAAAGGATTCATGTGTTCCAGACTAAACTAACCTAACAGTATCAACCAGTTTAGAGCCATAAAAGTAAGGAAAGAGACTGCTGTACTGCTGATATTCACAGAATTATCTGTATGCTTGGGAAACATCCTCATAAGTTAAATAGCTTAAGTGGAACTTTCATTATTTCCTGAAAAAGAACAAACTGAATAAGTGCAAAAATGAGAATTACTTGTGGGCACATTACGAGGAGCACATACAACTTCTTAATTATGTGAGAAATCATAAAATCCCTTTATGTATCTTTACCACGCTGCCAACTGCATTTTAGTTACAGACTTTTTTCTTTGTTATCTTTTCACTTTCATGCGGGGCTGAAATTTAAGCAGCAATATCTTGTTAAGAACTATGCAGTTAAAATGTAATCAATCCAGTCTAAAAAATAAGTTACTTACTATTGAAGGGAACTGGCTTGTCAAGAGAGTGGTTGCCTTGGAAACAAAGCCAATTGGCAGAAATCTGATCATCTGATAAGGGACTCATCAAGAAATCAAGTGACAGAGGCTCTCGTGATTTACAGAGGAAAAAACTTGGCAACGGAATGATCTCTGTCCTTCTCAATATGAAGGAGATCATAGCAGCCCCTATGAGGAACATTGCTCTCTTGAACATGCACAACTATGAGGACTTCCAAAAGGAAGGTGAGCCAGCACTGCAGCAGTGTGTTCAGTATCTGTTCCTGGTGAAAGAATGCATATTTAAGTGAAAGCAGCATTTATTCAGAAACTCTGCATGTTTAGATGTTTACTTGCTTGCTCTTGTCATGAGCCTCTTGTTAATGGTAAATCTGCAAAGTCTCACCTTCAGTGGTATTCCAGGGAAAACTACATTTCCCTTGTATTTTAACCCCAATTGGCAGCTAAAACCATACAGTTGCTTGCTCACTCCTCTCAGTCGCAATGGGAGAATATCATAAAAGCAGAAGTGAGAAAAATCTGATTTGTTGAGATAAAGACAGTTTAATAGGCAGAGCAAAAGCCATGCACACAACCAGAGCAAAACAAGGAATTCATTCACTGCTTCCCATCAGCAAGCAAGTGTTCAACCACCTCCAGGAAAGCAGGGCTCCATCATGGTTACTTGGGAAGACAAAAACCCTAATTCCAAATGTCCCCCTGTTGCTTTTTCTTCTTCTCACAGCTTTTTATACTGATCATGATGTCATACAGCATGGAATATTTCTTTGGTCACTTGAGGTCAGCTGTCCTGGTTGTGTCTCACCCCAACTTCTTGTGCACTCCCAGCCCATGCTGTCAGGGTGATGTGAGGAGCAGAAAAGGCCTTGATTGCTGAGCAACAACTAAAACCATCAATTGTTTACCGCACTACTTTCATCCCAAATCCAAAACAGAGCATTATACCAGCTGCAAGCAAGAAACTTAGATCCATCCCAATTGATACTGTGACAATTTGTCTGAACTGCATCTCAGAGGCAAATAATTTGGCTAGCTCTCTAGAAAGAAACTGGACACAACAGCAAGGTATCACTCACAAAGGCCCCAATGGAGAAACAGTATTTGGGCTCCCTCCTCATACCACAGAGCCTTAAACATCTGGGAATCTGGCTACCTCTTTGCCTGTAAAACAGAGTGTGTCAATACACTCGAGTTTTGGTCCAGAGCTTTCCATATAGGTAAGATCATTAGCATGGTCTCTGCTATAGTTTTGCCCTAGAAAGGCAGTACTTCCCTTGACAAATGCCCCATACTATCTGCTTCTGCAGATGCCAAGATCTCACATGGCTTTGCTCCTCCAGTGGCAACAAGCCTCTTCTATGTGAAACATAAATCTGCAAACTCTCACTCTTCAAGTAGAGGTAGAAACTGGGACTATCCCAAGTAAGTTGGAATCTGAACAGTCTTACAAAGGCAGAGAGCTACTCACATACAGACAGTGGACAACATACCCTGAGTAAACATTGTGAGGAAGCCATATGCCGTAGACACTAGTTCCTGCCTAGAAATATGTTTATTTACTGTTTCACAGCAAGAAAATTAAAATTAATTACTAACCTCGGGATCCAGAAGACAACAAGATTCTGCAGAGCACCCTTAACCTTGCATTTATCATTATATTTGTTGGTGAATTCTATAGGACTGCTTAAGGAAACTTCTTTGGACTGGGAAGTAGTTGAAGACATCAGAAGAATCAAACTGGCTTCCACCAACAGAAACAGAAGGAATTTTAGGCTTAACATCCAAAGACCTTATGGAGACTGACTAGTAAAACTACACATTCTCCCACTCAGCTCCATACAAAACTTTCCAAATAGCAGTAAATCTCAAACATCAGCAACATTTAAATCATCATTCCACTCCCTTCAAACTTCCTTTCTTCTACTTAATTTAAAACCCTAAAAATGTGACTCAGATTTTAGCAAATCTTATTTTGAATCCTTGATATATTGATGCTTTCAGGTCTTCAAACATCTAAGAGAGCAATTTCTAACTTCTCTAAAGCCTCTGAAAACAGCCTAGGCACTAAAACAAGTAAAAGATGCAGACTGTTTACACATAAATACAAGCATTGTGCATCTGATTTTTACAAACATGCTTTGTATGCATTGAAAAGCTAGACACAACGTATCTGCACCCAGAAACATTTCACTCAGTGTGAGAAGATTTAGATACCCTGGGGGCTTGCTCAGGCAAGCCAGATGTGTCCAAAGGACTATTAGGCACAAAAGTTTCTTTCATCTAGATCACAGTCCAGACCTCCTGATTGCAAGTAATCTTGAAAACAAACATGCCATTTAGAAAGTCTATTCTGTGAGATGTTACTGATGCATATGTTCAAAATATAACTACATCTACACCACAATCCAAGTTTGGTCTTAATGCGACCAGTTTCCAACATGGCATGTCCTCATTTGGCTATCTAAGCTGTTGTGCATTTTCCCTTCAACCAAAGATTCACAAATTCTATGTGGACTACAAAGGGAAAAGCTACAAGTATATGCTGTAAAAGAATATACAACCAATAACTCTCTAAAAAGAACAGTCACAAGTAATTTTTTTCCTTTTTTGAGTGCCTGCCACAGAGGAGAGGGAATAGCTCTTGTCACAGTCACACAATCATTGCAGGAATCACAATGCACCCTCTCTTGGTGTATTTTTATTCATTGATCCAACCCCTTTCAAATCTTCTCTTCTTCATGATAAATAGTCCAAAGCCATCTCAGCCTTCCCTCATATGAATGACTTCATCTTAGTAGCCAGACACTGTCCATCTGCTCCATCTCTCGGTCACACTGTGGAACCCAGAACTGGATGCAGTTCTCCAGATGTGGCAGAGGTTTTGAAACCACAAATTAAAAAGGCGCTAGAAAATATAATCTAGGATCTTTCCCACAAAAGATTGGTCCAGAAGATCTTTTGAGGTGTCTTCCAACATGAGTTTTCCATGAACTTGGTACCCACCAGGACTTCCAGATCTTTTTCAGCAAAGCTGCCTCCCAGCTGGATGGTTTCTCTGGTGCCCAGGGCTGTTCCTCCTCAGGTGTAGGATGTTGCACTTGCCACTGTTAAGCTGCATGAGCTTCCAGTCAATCCATTTTTCGAGCCTGTCAAGATCTCTCCGGATGACTCACAACACTCAGGCACATCAGTCGGTGGGTTCCTTATATACTGACCACCAGTTTTTATTTTTTAGAATTATTCTTAACTCTGATCTCATGAACTGCCCATGAGGTCTTCTGGCAGGAACACTGGGTGAGTAGTGTGCACAGATACCTAAGACTGGACCAAGTTTTCCAGGGCACAACCACACTCAGCAGCTTTGTCTCAAAAAGAATGGATCTCAGCTCTAGGGAAGTTAAAAGGAACTAATGTTGGCCCTGCAAATCGGGATAAAGAGGATGATGCAGCAGACCTTGAGCCAACAGCAAGAGACAAGGTGGTGTAAGAACCCCAAGGCAAAGGAGAAGGACAATCAGATATGGAAGTAGAGCAAGTGAGAGAAACTGCCACACAACAATGCTTAGGACCCATGGCTGTAGAATATAAGCCCTCTGCTGCCAGAATCTTCCACCATAATTGTTCAGTGATCAGAAAACAAGAGTTCTTAGTCCTATTCACAGTCACTGATTTTAATAGCTAGACATTGCTCTGTAGACTTCGAAAGGAAGCGTAAACAACTGCCTAGTATTTTTGCCAAGGCAACTAATAGAAATTGGTTTTAGCTTTTGGCAAAAAAGAGAAAAATTAGTATTTTGCTTTATCATTCACTCTCATAGAAATTATTTTTCCATATGCCAATTAACATTTGCATTTTTCATTAATCCATTAATTCCTATTTAATTATATTATCCAGACCCTTTTGTGTTGCCAGAAGGACATCAGAATTAGTTTTCTATACTGTCTTTAGACAGTATAGTAGGGAAGTAGGGAACATGATTCTGTGGGGCTTGTTTTAAGCCAAGTGATTTCTTCCTGATCCATAATGTAGCTCTTGAAAGGCACTCTATCTTTTTAGATAAATAATTGACCTTCACTGAGCCACTTAAGAAAATGCACCCCTATTTTGCTCAACTTTCCTTTCTATGATGACATCTCATGCACAAACAGATAGATACAAACACAATGGGAAAGTAATAGCTGTGTCTCAACTTTTTAAAAAAAACCCTCAATTTTTTAAAGATTATTTTCCTTTTAGAAAACACGATGGACATATAGTAAATTACCTGTAGACAGCTAAAAGAAATATAAATTAAAAGTATTAAAGTAACTACACAAACCTGTTCCTCAGCAACAAAGCTTTTCAAAGTCATGCAAATAACCATAAAACCTGATTATATAGATGTCTGGAAATTATTTCAAGAATTGTAGTGAATTATATCATAAGTAGCACCGACAGAAAAGGCAAAAACAAAGGGAGCAAAAATTATAACTGAGACTGTAACTGTTACGAAAAAGGATGAATAGTAGAAAGGCAACATAATTTGCAAAAAATATGTTGACAAATAGGCCAACTACACTCTGAGTCATCTTTAAGATGAGCAAATAACAGTTCCTCTATAAACACAATCATGGGCATAGTCCATTACTTATGACAGCTCCAGTGATAAGAAGAACACAGCATTCTATTTATACAGGCTTGTGATGGAGAATTTCATGCACATGTTAAATAGTACGACTTAAAATAACAGAGGTTGATAAAAAACCCATACTCTTATCCTCTTTATTCTTCATAGGTTTTGCATCTCCCGCCTAATACAGGGAAATATTAACAATAACTATTTGTGGCAGGGTATCTTTAACCAAGCAGAAAACTGACAGTCTAATTCTACCGATAAAAAGCAAGCCTAAATATATCTGAGTCTGAAAACCACATCATCTTCACCTTACTAACTTAAATCTTGAATATGAATTTGTATTATAGACAATAATTCAATCTCAACACAAATTCTAAATCCACATTCAGTTCTACCTAGATTGAATTAGCATTCCTTTTTTACACATTCCCATTCTACAATTACCAGTCAGTTGCTAACAAGGACTTATCCAAAATTAATGAGTAGAGCTGGAAGAATCCCTTTAGAATAGGAAGTAAAAATAAGCCAACTCCACTTTCTCTTTTACAAGTGAAGCGATCAGAGATAACAGCTACCTGTTGCTCTTTTCTTCAAAAGTGGAAAAAATACTTCATTCACAATTTTCCCCCCAGTGTCCCCTAACCCTATACAAAACCAGGCACTTTCTTGGAAGACCAGATGTCACATTCTTTGGAAAATACTCTAGAAAGCTCTGCCTTTGAAAGCTTTCCCACCACTTGTTTTTTATTTTTCTTAAATTAGTAGTATTAATATCTAACAGAACAGAGAAAGAAATAGAGAAAGATTAGTTAGGAGCAGATTCACATCTTGTTTCTGTGTCTTTATAAGAACTCCAGAAGTCATGAATATACATAATAAGAAAATACAAAACACTGAAGGAAGTCTGGAGAATCTGCTGCAACATCAGCTAAACCACACAACAAACTAACATCCACACCATGCCATTCATTTCAAAGACTCATCCAGAGCAAAACAGAATGGGTGTTCCTTTCTATCTCGTCTGTAGGAATCTTTTTTTCTTTGAGGAGAAAAGGAATAAAGATTTTGGACACAGATGTGAAGCTAGTTTAAGCAATCAGGCAGAAATTATTTCCAGTATTCAGTTTTTCCCTGCTTTTCTAATTTTCTATCAAATCATTCCAAAACTCTCAAAAGCACAGGGAAGAGAAACTAGTGATATGGAAACAGTTGATGAATACCTCTCAAGGATTCTGTCAAATAGGCTTTTAATAAGGACAGCAATGGTGATAGGAAATGAAGCATAGTATATCTTCTTAACAGCACCTTCTAATCCTTTTGCAGCTATTTATAGAAATCACTTATTAAAAAAGTGTAGAGTAGGCCACATGGGAATCAACTGTTTGCTACCAAGTCTTTCCTCATTGAAGACACCAATGTTTCTAAGGAATGCAGAAATGACATCTAAGCTTTCAGAATATTGAGAAATTGGAGGAGGAGGGGAGGAAAAAAAATCACTTCTCACCAGGGAAACAGTTGCTCTTCATCAGCAAATCTGCCATCACTGTTGACACTTCTGTTGAAATATATGAATGCAGAAAACATTTTAGAAGTTTCATTTCTATAGCAATCACAATAGATGGCAAGGCACAATGGCTGAAGATGTAAACAAAACCTAGCTGCCTTATGGTTTTCAGAAATTGCTCCTTGCTTTCCTGAGGCAACATGTCAATAAATTCATAATATACCTGTTTTATTATAACTAGATGGTTATTTGAAAAACAGAATTGCAAACAAAATAGCAAATAACTCTTCCTCTCAAAAGATACTTTTCCCCTCCCCAGTGTCTTTCTAAAGCAGCAACGATTTCATTAACACTGTTCAATCTGTTCATCAGTCCTTAGGGCAACAAAAAAATCCAAGATGGAAAGTGAGCATATCTCTTGCTGGACTAAAATACTTTCCCTTATGTTCTCTTTGAAACAAATGTAATAGCATTAATGGCAGGAACCTGCCACGCTATTTTGGCATGCTTTACATTTCCATCATTAAAAGAAAACCAGCTTTATTAGAAAAGTTGTTTTGTAAAGTACATAGGAACTGTGGAGAAAGGGGAGTAAGGAGTCTCATGCATCTCCCCCTGTGGATTATTTCCATAATCCACTTGCTTAATTCCTAGAAGTATTTTAGATCACTGAGATACTGAATTGAGGCTGACACAACTGCTTCATATGGAGAACATCAAGACTTCAGGTAATAAAATTTTTCACATTTTTTTTTCACAGCCTTCATTCTATTATTTCTGAATACAATGTACTTTAGGCAGAAAATTTCTTTCTACTGCATACAAGATTCCTCAAGTACTTATGACATAGAAGCAGATGCAAACTAATCATAGCAATCACCTAGTACCTGTAAATGTGTTAAGAATGACAAAATTCTGCTACTGCAATGTAACCTACTGTAACCCTTTAAATATAATTCACATCTAGACCAAACTCACTGAACTGTATTGAAGGATGGGTTTGTGATACCTTTCAACTGCCTTGTCAGATGAAGAATGACATCTCTAAACTCAGTCAAGGATATAGATCAAGGTCTGCCTGACTTGTGCAGTACTACATGCAAATACCAAACCAATGTGTTTATTGGCATAAGTCTCAGCAATGAGAATGAATGTGAGCAGCTGAGATAACCTAGAGCCATTTCATCACACAACTGCATGAAGTGCTTGGGCTAATACAGATGAGGAATCTTTGTCCTTTACCAAAGGGAAAGCATTTTGTATTATTTTTGTGCATATTAAAGAATTTAAGGTATGCCAGGTACTCTAAGCCATACAAGGATCTTGTTAGTGATTCTTGATGCGAGGGATAAAGCAGCACAGGAGGCATCTCTTAGGCAGCACTAGCAAAAATCATCTGTTTCAAGCACCATCCAAAAACACAGATCTGAAACACAGCCCAAAATGAAAATGTCCTCTCAGATTTCACATTGCAATGAGGTTTTTTCACCTGTTCTGTGTATCATTTCAATAGCGAAGACAGACATTCTAAAAAATTATCAAAGTAACCAAGGTAAATCATGACATTCTAAAATTAAGCCTACCAGAAAACTCAGGGATTATGGTATACAGTTCCATATGAATGGGTGATTGTGAAAAGCACCAATTTAAAAAAAAACCCAAATCAAAAGTTTATGGAACTTTTAAGCTTATGGAGGGCAAGCATAGAATTCTGAAGAGACAGAAGGATGTATGAAGAATTAACTATTTAATCATACCTGCAAGTTTTAAAATTATGACTCAGAAGGAAGGACATTCTTCACAACCAGTAAAAGTATCAACTGACCCTTTCTCATTAGGCACACTTAGATACCATTAATTAGGCACCACTGGATACCATTAACTAACTATACATTTCAAGTGTGCAACTAAAGTACTTTAGGCCACACCTTTACTAAATAGTCAAATTAGAGTAACTTTTTAAGTATTATAATCCATACAGTCTTCAGGTAAAAAGTCTTTTGTGTTACTGACTTTAATGGGAGAAAATTATTTTTGCACTGAAGCATACTCCCTTCGTACTTTACTTCCCTTCACCCAAGTTTTTCATTGCTGAGCTTACTTCCTCATTTTTCCCTTCTTCCACCCTCTTGAAACTTATTCTTTGCTCCCACAAGTGTCCAGAATCTACCTTTTCTTTTTTTTCAGTTTAAGTATAAAATAATGCTATGATAGCACTGCTATGTAAGAGCCTTAGCGGACAACATTCTCTCAACAATTTAGTACTCTCATCCTCTCATCAAGTATGCAAATGAAAGCATTTAATTTTACAAAATCAAGAATGTACATATTTTTAATATGCCTAATATTAAAAATATCCAAGAAAATATTTTTCCTATGAATAAAAAACATGGTAGAAAGAAGGTATGCACTAGCAAATATTTAGATTTAATAGTGACCAAGCATTTATAGAATGGGTTTGAAAATAAACTTATTCTTTCTTTATTGTCAAATCTGTCAATGTTATTAGCACGAAACAGTTGTTCCTCCAACTACTAATGCAGCAACAGACACACGTACTGAACACAGTGCCATGGACTATTCCTCCCTGTGCAAGAATTCAGATCTGAATTGAGAGAAAAAAAAAAAAAAGAAATAAAGAAAAGACTTAATTGTGAATTACAGAACAGATGTAGCAATCTAGGCTCAGCAAAAACAGGCTGACAGCGCCCTAAGTTTCAATCTCTTACACTTGTTTGGTCATTCAAATTTAAAAAAAAAAAAGGAAAAAACTAAAAAACCAATTCTAGCTCCTTTACCAATAAGTTTAAGCCTGTTTTTTTTTTTTGTTTTGGTGTGGTTTTTTTTTAATCATATGCTGACATATTTCCCCCACAGCAGAACTGAAAGCATGGCTATATCCATCTGTGGTGCTAAGGGAAGAACGAATAGCACCTTAAAACAACAGGCTTGTAAAAGCAAGAATATTAAAATCAAACTTGAGTTTTATATACAGAATTATTAGAAGACCTTTTTAAGAAATGTTAATGATCAAACAAAATCAAATTTAGTCCATATCAAGCAACTTCCTACCAACAATTTTCAGACAATTTAGTCTTTTGAGTGTAGAAACTTTCTGAGAAATGTAAAGACTATTTTTCTAATATTCTGAACAAAGCTTTGTTTCAATGCATAAATCGTGGTACCTTCAAATTCCATCAATCTGCAACATTTTCATACTTGCACAATTAAGTATCTAGGAAGAGGGCTGTGTGGAAGGCATGTATTATTACTATATTCAAGTAATACTGACCTTTCTCTGCTCAGCTGAAATAAAAAATCTCCTGCTGTCCCTTTTGGGGAGTCATCCTTCTCCGATCCACTGACATGCTCATTACACATTAATTGTCTACTTTCATCATTAAGTGGTGTGCATGACCTTTGCTCTTCTATGCAGTTCTTGTTACTTTTGCAAAGATCATTCATCATAGCGGGTTTTTCAGAATCTTGCTTCTCCTCATCTGAAACAGACAAAGAACATATTTTGTAGAAGTGTTTCTGTAAAATAAATGCACACACTAAAGCTCAAAATTAATTACTGCTTGTCATGTTACATTATCAAAATTTGCTTGTATCAATTTAAAAGGTGAGAAAGCCTACAACTATTTAGTGCAAAGCAGTCAGTCTTCTCATGAGCACAATTTCTTAACATCTTTCATTTTTGTGTTTTAGCATTTTAATTTTTCATATTTTTTTTTATCTCCCTTTTAGAGAAGTGGATTATACCTTGTGAAAGAAGGGATTATATTTTAGGATCTGAATATTATGAAGGAACTCAAGCAAAAGTTATCTGCTATTCCTGTACCTTACTATATATATAAGAATCTGTACAAAAAAACTTAATGTAAATATTCATACGATCTCCAAAGGGGAGAAAAGGCAGATTTGGGCTAGAACTACATTACATTCTCAACATCCATCAGTAACTTATTAGGGCTAATGGATGAAACAAATAGGGTACATTATGCAAACATATGTTTGTAGAATATGTACAGAATATTGAAGTTTTGTACTTTTTGTAAGAGCTACTTTGCAGTAACATAAAAAGTGAGATATTCAGTTTATCAGATGAAACAATCCCAGGTAATATAAGAATTGTCATTACATTACAAATGAGTCTTCATTACAGACAAAACTCTAGCACGTTTTATTAAGAGATGGTGTGCAGAAAATCAAGATGTCCAAGTAATTTCCTATCTGCAAGTAATTGCTTTTAAATCCCACATTTAGTGATCTTTATTAAGTTTTCACTAATTAAACTCCTAACAGTAAATACAACGTAGCTGAAGGCCTGTCAAGACATATAATTCCTTTTTACTCCTCCTTTTATGCTTACTAATCAGGGAATCTCCTTCAATGATGCCATCTCACCGTCTCTTTAAATATTTCAGCATTTAATTTTAACTTCACCCACTGAAGAAAATTTCCAGTAAAAATTCCATTGCTTAGAAAGCTATAGGTAGAAAAGGAGTAGCTTTCAACTCACTTTCAGAAGTGAAAGCAAATATCATTTCTGGAAATCATAACTTTAAAAATGCCTTGAAGGCATCCAAATAGTTTTAAAATTTACTCTGAAAGGATATGCAGGTGTATATATAACATAACAACACAGTATTTCATAATACACAAGATAATTATTCATTGAATTTATTATACAAAAGCCCATCACACAGTTATGTATGTATCAAAACATTCTTACTCTGATCAGGAGGAACGACTCTAGCTGAAAGGAAATTTCCCTGAGAAGCTCTTGTGAAAAAGAGAGCTCGAGCATTGCTGAGTTTTCTAACCACAGCATCAGCAGGAGGTTTTGGAAGGAAAAAGGAAGGATATTCATCTTCAGCAAAAGCGAGTAGTACTGGTTTCTGCGACAAAGATAAAGACAAGATTAATAAAAGCACAACTCCATTCATTTCAATATAAGAAAAAAAATTTTTAAAAACCAACCAAATGAAAAAACACAACAGGAAAGCAGATCATTTATACAATGGGTTAAGGTCAGAACAGAATAAAGTTAGATAGATTTACTCAGTAAAAAATGTTCATCTTTATATCCATAAGCTAATGATACCATTACACTGAACAAGACAGAATTTTTATACTATTATTACCACAGAAAGAAAATATTCAGGGGTGCCCGAGTAGAGAAATGAAACTCAGAATTATTTATTTCCCTCATATTCGTTTAACAACTACAGCACGTTTATCTGTCAAAAAAAAATGTTGTTCCAGAGACTTGCACTAATAATTCTACAGACATCCATTTTTTATTATTTGGCTTTGAACACTAAAGTAGTATTTCTAAATTGCTTCAATGTGTTTGTGTCATATATACCACTTCCTATCAACTGAGACAAATCATACAGATACAGAAACAAGTTCTAGTTTTATTTATGTTGTTATTTTGCATCTTAGAGGATGGGACCAATCCTCTGACCTTCAGAAACAAAAGACTTATTATGCCCTACATAAACTCACTGCCCTGTTAGATCAAGGTTCTCAAAATTGATACTTACCAGTATCTCTATCTGTTTTCAAAATAAACTTCAATCATTCTATTTCACAAATGTGTAAGTTAAACTGAAGTATAATCAATCTACTTACTTTCAAGTTATTGATTACAGAACCACCAAATAGCTGAGGTTGAAAGACCATCTTGCCCAACCACCCCTACTCAACATCTTGATGGTAAGAGGTAACTTCCTGTGTTTCAGTTTGTAACCATCACCTTTAGTCTTGTCACTTAAAAGAGCCAGGCCCCATCCTTTTTGCACCCTGGCATCGGGTATTTCTATACATGAATAAGGTGTCCCCTAAGCCTTCTCTTCTCCAGGCCGAATGCTCCCAGTTGCCAGCATTGCTCCAGTACCTTCATCATCTTTGTGCCCCTTCATTATACTCTCTCTAGTTGCTTCACAGGAACAGGTCACACAGGAACACATCCTGGGAGATTTTGAATGTCTCCAGAGGAGACTCCAGCGCCTCTCTGGCTCTCCAGAGCCTGTTCCAGTGTTCTGTCATCCTCAATGAAAAAAAGTTCTTTCTGGTATTTCTGTGGAACTTCCTATGTTACAGCTTCCATACACTGCCCCTTGTTCTGTCATTGGAGATCACCGAGACTCTAGGATGAGATGTGTAAAT
>VZTY01008915.1:21226-61551 GCA_013400935.1 Turnix velox
ATAAACATGAATGAGGTCACCCCTTAGTCTCCTCTTCTCCAAGCTAAAGAGACCAGCTCCTTCAGCTTTTCCTCATAAGACAGTTGCTCCAATCTCTTAAACATCTTTGTGACTCTGCCCTGGACTCTCTCAAGCAGTTCCCTGTTCTCCAACTGAGGGCTCCCGAACTGGGTACAATATTCCAGATGTGGTCTCACCAGGACAAAGGAGAGAGGGAAGAGAACATCTATTGACCTACTGTCTACGCCCCTTCTAATACACTCCAGGGAGCCATTGGCCTCCTTGGCCACAAGGGCACATTGCTGGCTCATGGTCATCCTCTGTCCACCAGGACCCTCAGGTCCCTTTCTCCGACACTACTCTCTAACAGCTCAGTCCCCAGCTTATACTGAGATACATATATATATATATACACTTGCCCTTCTTATGTTTCATTGAATTTCTCCCTACCCAACTCTCCAGTCTATCCAGGTCTCACTGGATGGCAGCACACCCTTTCTGCGTGTCAGACACTCCTCCCAGTTTGGGGCCATCAGCAAACTAGCTGACAGTGCACTCTAGTTCCTCAACCAAGTCACTGATGGATGTATTGAACAGTACTGGTCCCAGTACCAATTCTTGCGCTGCTCAACACAGAACAGGTCACAGCACTGCAGGTGTGGCCTTGCCAGTGATGAGTAGAGGAGCAAGCAGCTGGTAATACTCCTCCCAGTACAGCTCAGGGTATCATCAGCCACTGCCTTAGAGGCAAAGGCATGTTCCCAGTTCATGATGATGCTCATAACCTTTTTCTATTTCAGTAATCTTACACAAGAAAGCTGACTCAAGCATCCATCTTCTGGTTCCTGTTAATGTCACTCAGAATTACAATGTCACAGAGTAACACTGAAATAGTTTAAATTATTTTCAGGTTGCTTTTGTAGGAAGAAAGAAAAAAATTCAGTCTCAGACTAACATTAATACAGTCCTCCATTTCTCCCTGACCTATTTAAACCATATACTTTCTTAACATTACAAATACACATATTTTTATGCCACCATTGCACAATTTATTTGCAGAGTACTCACATGATCCAGTGGGCTAAGACGAATACCAGACACTGGTCTTGATTCAGGCAAATCAAAACTGGCTGCATGAAGGCTAGTAGAAAGAAATTAAACACAATGTGAATAAAGCAGACCTAGTGTTTTATGGTGCTTTTGTTTTATTTTGTTTTTCAATGCAAAAGCATTAGAAGAAAGGAATAGTGAAAGAGAACTGTCACTCTTCTTCCACTATTCTATTTAACTTTGATATTTGGGAATCCAGCAGCTTCAAGGGAGGAGAATTACAAGATTGCTGACATATCTGCCATAGTACAGTTTGTTTCATCTATAACAATTCTCTAATATAAGCCTCAATTCATGCCCAAACCCAGCAGTGGTTAGTACCAGCTGCAGAACACTGTGGGGCAGAACATCCAGGTTTGTGCAGGGATAAGAATCCTCCTTCCTGTACACTGGAGAAGTACAGACAGAACAAGCATAGAGGGCAGCCAGAATGGTCACCAAACAGCCAGATGAACTGGTATGTAAGGTCAGCTAAAAAGTGACTGGGAAAATGGATGTAAAAAGCGCAGTACACACTTTCTTTCCTCCTGTCACAAAAGGAAAATCTATTAAGCTCTCTAAATTATGCTACCTAACACCACAAAGAAATAATTTTCAAGCAGCAAAAGTTTTGTATAAAAACAAGCATTTCAGACTTCAAGACCTACACTCTTTTAAAAGATCCTAGAAAGTTCTGAAAAAGTCCTAGCACACGTTTTGTGAAAAAAGCAAGCATTCACAGTTTCTAGAGAAAAAGCTGAAGTCCATCTCATTACAAAGCATATGTTGTCTTAAGAAAAAGGGGAGTTACAGCCCATTTTTCTCCACTGTTCTTCACATACAAAACTAGTGTAATGACTGCCTGGGGTAGCTTTAATCCATAGGAACTTCCTGGACACGTAGATTAACACAAACAGTAAGGATCATTAGAAGTAGGCAAAGGATGTGATTAGGAATACAGATTAACATGGGTGGGGGGAAGGGAGGAAAAAAAGAAAAAATCACCAGAAACATAATTACAGAATCAAATCTCTTGCTGCTAAAGGATATTTGAAAAAAATCTTAAAGCCACAGTACCTAAAAACCGAAGGGGGTCTATTGTGAGGAGCTCGTGAAGACCCAGATCCAAAAAGTTTCCTTCGATCTTCTGCAGGTGTAAATGGCCTCCGAGTCCTTATTGTTCGTAGAGCATTCCTGGCTTCATTTATAATCTCAGAACTGATCTTTCTCTTTGTCAATGAAAGTCTGTGGAACTGTTTTTCTGTATTTTTATCCTTTGATGGTTGCATTCTTCTGCAAAATAGTGCACAGGAACAAGACTGAACAACACATATGGAAGGCACAGAATTAAATGCTAGTCTTAAATTACAAACTATTGATCCATCCATTTTTATTCTATCAAAATATAGTTTTAAAAGATATTGTAACAAAATCCTAGATGGTGGTGAAGTAATGGAAAATAAGGCTCATGACACTGCATTTCCCTTATTATTTCTCAGATCTGTAGGGAACACTGAAAAGCACAGAACAATTACCCTTGTAAGAAGGTGCTAAAATACACTACACTTAGTACCACAGTGCTTTCGGGCCAAACAGTATTGGAGAGTACCCTCCAATACTTCAGAAAATCTGGTTTTTAACAGACAATAAAACAACATGATCAAAATAGGAATTTCTTTCAATGAACTTAAGTCATACCCAAAATAAGCTATCAATGTTACAGGAGTTGCTTCCTAATAAGAGGTACTATTATAAGTAACTGAAGCACGGTTATTAGCAATTGATAAACAAAGACAAGGAAGAGCAGGCTAGCCATTTTTTTACTCTAAGAAAAATGCTCCTCAACCCACTACCAAGCACATGCATACAAAGATAACACTAACACAAGATGAATTATCAACCCGTATTTATAATCAGTGTCCTGTCCTGATTCATCGTCTAGCAGATACAGTGGCCAGAGGGAAACTTGCTTTGTGATCTCTCAAGTCTCCCTCAAATCAGTCTCCACCTTCGTACGGTTCTCTATATCATCCCCATCATTTTACAGCAAACTCATCATAAGTCTTAAACCCTCCAAAATTCCACTTCTGCTCTTCAAACTTAACTAAAAATGAAAATATGTTTCTGCACTGTCTTCAATTCAGAACACCTGAATTAAATCTCACATAGTTCATGACAACAAATCAACAATAGATCAGACATTGCCATGTTGGTTATTTCTAAACTACAGAGCAAAAAACTATTTCTCTAGTTTTCAGTTCACGTCTTCCTGCTCTGCTCCAAATGTCTTACTGTTCTTTTTTTCCGGAGCCTTTACATTCTGTCAAAGTTTCTTTAATTAATATCCAACTCAATCCCTTCAGCTGAAATATACAACATAAAATCCAATGCTGAGGAGTGCACTAACCTCTTGCACTAAAAGATGCATTATTACAAAACAGAGGAACAGATCAGCAGTTTCAGAGTGTCTGTGTTTTTGATCCTCCTGACTACCATTAATACATCACTTTTCTCCATTGTGACTACACTTGGCTCACTTTGCTTCCTCTTCTTCACTCTATTACAACAGGAGAGTTAAGCAGGGAATTCCACTGCAGCATTCTTTGGAACAATCATACATACATTCAACAATTAACAGGGAAGGTAGGTTATAATTCCCTATTCTTCCACCTACTTGGACTCAAGATTTTGACCTTTAAGTGGAAGGTCTTCTGCATAGGCCATGTGCTCAACCCAGACATTATCCAGCATACACAGAAACAATAGCTGTGGATACATACTAAACATAATCAACATGACTCTACAATGCAGAAATCTGAATTAACATTTCTTCTTTTCTGGTCTATATATTTCTATCCACTTTGCTAAATTTTAAAATAAATCTTCTCAAGTAATGTAATGTCATGCATTTAGTCTCTGAAGGGCACTGCTGTCTTGAGTTCTTAGCATCTCTGTGCATTTCCACCGAAATATGCATTTTATGTGATTCACATATATGTTCTTCATAGTTCAACTAAGAAGTAACCCCAGAGATTTTATGTGTTACTGGAGAACAGCATCACCTCTGATACAATCATTGAATGGTTTGGGTTGGAAGGGACCTTAAAGATCATCTAGCTCCAACGCCCCTGCCATGGGCAGGGACACCTCCCACTAGACCAGGTTGCTCAATTCCTCATCCAGCCTGGCCTTAAACACTTCCAGGGAGGGGGGATCCACAACCTCTCCGAGCAACGTGTTCCAGAGTCTCACCACCCAGCTTAAAGTTTTAAGTTTACTGCCAGCTGCAAACTTTCTATCCTAGAAGTACATTTACCAGTCTTCCATTAAAATAACTTTTAGCTGAAGCTTTCACCCGGTATTTCAACTTGCAAATGAACTTTCCTACTATAAGCTTAATTACTGAAGTCCTACAATTTGGGCACCGTCAGTTGCATTTCCAGCACACGGAAACTAGAGGTTTAATAATTAACGTCGCAAAGGGACCCTGTGAGTCGGGCTGAAGGCTAGCCTGGGCTGGGCTTGCTGCTGCTTTAGGGGAGAGGCAGTGGGGGGAGAGCGCGGTCCCTCCCCGCCGCCGGAGGAGCAAAGAAGCGGGGAGAAGACCCGGAGCTGTCACCGGGGGGCAGCAGCAGCGAGCAGAAGGTAGGATTTCGCCTCCCCTCCCCGCCAAGGAGAGCATTCACACTTCATCATTTTGGCCGAAGAAGGTTCAGAACTGCTCTCATGATGTAATACCAATTCAATAGTCATCGACACCCCACAATTATTAGCCAGAAAATGTAATAAAACGCTGAGAAACAAGTAAGCGGTGTCATAAATACAAGCGGGGTCTGTGCATATGCATCTCTATGGTGAGAAAGCTCACTTGCTGCCTAGCAATTAAAAACCTTTATTAAAATTCTTTATCCGATTTTTTTGCCATCACAGTGCAACTACCTTCACTTTCTCAAAAGACAGACACATAGAAGCGATTTGTACTCTATTTTATAAAGACCAAGTCTGAAACATCTATGCATCAAGCAATTGCTATCTACTGCAACAGCAGCACTCAAAAAAGAAGCTTCATCCTTTCTCTGGCATCCTGCATCTCAGAAGCTTTGAGGAAGCACCTTCAACTATATTACGCCAGTTCTCTTGCTAAGAAAACTACTCCCTAGATCATGCATAAAGGAAAAACCCTCCAGCCACTAGAAGCTTCCTTAACTTTAATTAAGATAAAGCACCTGAATCATTCAAATTGCAGTGCCAAATCCTAATTTTAAATCTGGTACAACAAATTAACACAACAAGCAGAAAGTGGAAATATAGGATGAAGGAGCAGCAGAAAAGTGGAAGGGAAACAACTGACTGGTTGCCGAGCGTACAATCTGGTTTTACCTGTTGTTCTCATAGAATCACAGAATGGGTTGGGTTGGAGAAGACCTTAAAGATCATCTACTTCAAATCCTCCTGCCATGAGCAGGGACACCTCCTACTAGACCAGGCTGCTCAGTGCCTCATCCAGCCTGGCCTTAAACACTTCCAGGAACTTCTTTGGGCAACATTTATACAAGACTAGTTCTGTATTTACTTGTAATAATGTCTATTTTTTTCCACAAACTTTTAAAAATAATTCATATCTTAGCAGCAAATATAGAATAATTCTAATTATTAGTGGGTTTTTTTCTGAAAATCCAGCCGTTCTACCATTTTGTTCCCCAGTCCCAGCAGGGGAGAGACAAAGGTAATAAATACTTCAGTATCAGTGACCACCCAACGGGTACGTACAAATCTTAACCCACCACCACTGTCACCATTTCCCAGGTAGCTTTTCACTTTCACAGATGAAGACAGAAGAGTATTACAACAGTATCTGAAAAGACATACTGGTGCTCTTGCCTTTTCCCCAGTTCTTTCAGTTCTTTACTTCAGCAGTCTGGTCTTTGCTGTACAGGAAGATTTTAAAACAGCAGATAGCAGTACAGTATCAGAGAATCCCAGAGTAGACTACATCAGATGTGACACCACATTGGCTCTGCCACCCTATCTCCCATCTCAAAACCAGTGTCACTCCATACCAAGTGGGTATACTTGCTAAGCAGAGTGAGGAGAAACCTCTACTCAAGCCATGATCCCAACCCAACTTCAGTCTGCCCAAGCAGCAATCTGGAATAGCTAGCATCCTATAAACACAGGTTTTGTAAGAGTGAATGAATAACGAGTATCGCTAAACATAACTTGAAACACCAGCAACTTATCAATCAGAAATTATCTGCTTTCAGTTCTGAAGCAGAGACATCACTATCAATAGAAAGGAGGCCGGAATTAAAAAAACACCGATCTGCAGCCCTCAAGGGAGCGATATTCCCAGTCCGGTCGTCAGTTAAGACGTACCACAGGGACTCCCCAGACAAGCGACACCCGAGGAAGAAAAGCCGCTCCCGGGCCTGGCGGAGTTACCCATCCCAAACCCCTCCAGGGCCGGGCAGGCAGCAAAGTGCCGAGAAACATCCAGAGATTCTCCCTCCATGGACGCTTTTGCAAAGCCTCCCGCCTAACGTACGGCACACCCGGACCTCCACCCCAGTCCCGGCCCGCTAAGCGGCCCCACCGGCTTTCCCGGCGGTGACCGGAGGGTCGGAAATCGCCACCTCCTCACGGCCGCGGGCGGCCCCTGCGCCCGGCGGCAGCACCGGCGCTTGCCGTTTCCATGGTAACAGTACACACCACGGCTGCCCAACCACAGACGAGGCGCAACCGACCCGACAGCAGCCGGTGGGGCCGGAAGGACCCATCACTCACCTCCGCCGAGGCAGCACGGCAGCTCCGCAGTGCCACCGGTACACCCCGCACTCCCCTCAGCCGCACCTGCCGGGGTGGGCGCGGGAGCGGGGACGGAGGCCGGAGCTGCCCAATGCGCCTGCGCGGACGGCAGCCGGCGCCTGCGCAGCGCGGCCCAGGTCAGTAACGGTCGGAGTTAAGGGTTTTGGCTTCGCTGTTTCGGTAGTTGTAGACCCTTCCTTGTCGGTCCGACCCCCCAACGGCCCGGGGGGCTGTGGCAGTGGCAGTGGCAGTGAGGGCTTCTGCCGGTGCGTTGGTGCTTTTCGCGTGATGGGTGCTTCCCCTGCGCTGTCCCGCCACTGGTGGTTAGTGAGTGGCTAAATCTGTAGATTGGATCTGACCAAAGTTGGGAAGTGCTGGATATCATAGGAGGTCACAGAATCACAGACTGTCAGGGACTAGAAAGGACCTCAAGTGATCATCTAGTCCAATCCCCCTGCCAGAGCAGGAACACCTAGACCAGGTCACACAGGAACTTGTCCACATGGGTTTTTAATGTCTTATTCAGTCCCCCTGAAGGGACATCCTCTATTCAATCAGGTCGCTCAGAGCTTCATCAACTCTGGCCTTGAATATCTCCAGGGATAGAGCCTCCATCACCTCTCTGTGCAGCCTGTTCCAGTGCTTCATCACCCTCATGGTGAAGAGCTTCTTCCTAATGTCTAAATTTGACACTTAGATTTGGCACTTTCTATCTGAGCTCATGTTTGCAAGATGGAAGTGTTGAAAGTTTTCCACAATAAAACAAAACTCAGGTGCATTGTAGCGGTGATGCCTATAGAAATAAGTTAAAAGTTTATCAAGGAGTTTAGTTTGGGACCTGGTTGAGGCATTTGAACAGGATGTGGAGCAAAATTGCATGCCGTTGTGTTAAAAATGTTCCTTTGCAGTTGATGACGTAGACATTAGAGTAAAAAATACAACTTCTTAACCAAATTAGAACCTCCCAAACTTATCCTAGGCAATTATAGTGCTAAATACACACCCCTTTTGAATAATAAACATGCTAATCATATCAACTCCCAAAATGTTTTAAACATAAGTTTAGATGTGTATATATATATATATACATATATGTATATATTTAGTTAGACATGGTGAATTAATCATGATTGATCAATCAGCTGAATTTTATAATTAAATATGGGGCAGTGTGCTGGCTGTTGCTAAATGCCTGGCACCAGGTTCTGTAGAGATGAAATAAAAACAAATATCCCAGCTCTGTGTGTTGGTGAGCTCTTGCACATGAGGTGAAGAACCCGCACTCAGGAACAACAGCAGCAGTCATGAAACCCCATTCCTAGATCACCTTTGTCAGGCATCATGGGTAAGATCATCTCAGTGGCTTCATCTTGGTCCAGAAGAACATCTCCTCCTTGCCTTCTGTTCTCTGGATGGTGGAAAGATAGACTTTATCACTTCTCCCTANAATGTTCCTTTGCAGTTGATGACGTAGACATTAGAGTAAAAATACAACTTCTTAACCAAATTAGAACCTCCCAAACTTATCCTAGGCAATTATAGTGCTAAATACACACCCCTTTTGAATAATAAACATGCTAATCATATCAACTCCCAAAATGTTTTAAACATAAGTTTAGATGTGTATATATATATATATACATATATGTATATATTTAGTTAGACATGGTGAATTGATCATGATTGATCAATCAGCTGAATTTTATAATTAAATATGGGGCAGTGTGCTGGCTGTTGCTAAATGCCTGGCACCAGGTTCTGTAGAGATGAAATAAAAACAAATATCCCAGCTCTGGATATTTGGTGAGCTCTTGCACATGAGGTGAAGAACCCGCACTCAGGAACAACAGCAGCAGTCATGAAACCCCATTCCTAGATCACCTTTGTCAGGCATCATGGGTAAGATCATCTCAGTGGCTTCATCTTGGTCCAGAAGAACATCTCCTCCTTGCCTTCTGTTCTCTGGGAGGTGGAAAGATAGACTTTATCACTTCTCCCTAGAAGTCCCACTGGCCTGTGTTGGAGTAGCATAAGGGGTTCACTCACAATGTCCCTCCCCCAAGCTGCCTCCCAGGCAAAACCCTACGTAAGGTGAATCCACCATCAGGTTTCAGGACCCTATATCTGGGTGCAGCAGGTGCTCAATGACCAGCTCCCTTTCATCCCTCCCGCTACTGCTGCCATGGGAAGAAGTTTATTCACACTTTGGAAATAACAGAAAAACACAAAAACAGCTCCATCTGGCCAAAGCTTTTTCCTGGATTCCTATATAACGTACTTCAGCTGTAACTCATGCTCTGAATAAATCCAACTGGTATATATATTTATATGTAAATATAGATATACATCTTACTGACTTAGAAGTTCCTCATACTAATTGCTTACTAACATGATTTTTACTTCCTCATGTTTGCTAGACAAGAACCCTGTAGACATTTTAAATCTAATTTGTTCTTTCTGAATATTGTTACAAGCCTGTCTGCCCCTTTCTTCTATAAAAACACCCTCTTCCATTTCCTCTTCTCGTTCTGACAGGTATTATGATAACAGTAAAAAGATCTCCATGTGTAACCCTACCCAGTTTACATAACACATGCCATTATCTCTGCTAGCTTCTACTTTATCTCTAATTATTAGACATCTAGTCCTCTTTCTTGTGCAGCCAAGCTCAATACCTCAGAAGTAATGAAAACCTTGTTAGCATTGTACTTGCTTTTCTTTGTGTATTCTTCCTTGAAAACCCAAAGAATGTGTGTGTGTGCATGTACATGCATGCTATTTTCAGACCATTCACAGTTAGCTCATTCTTTGTTATTTTCTCCAGAACCATTCTTTCATTGAGATAATACAAGCAAAGTTCCACAGAAAAATGTGTAGATCTGTTTCCTGGTAAAGCCGGTTTGCATCTCTTTTTACTGTTATCATCTCATCATTCTTTAAACAATTTTTAAATCCACCCAGTTAAACCCACTAAGCCTTCCTTCTTGGCTGCTTCTTTAATTTTTTTCATATGCACATTATTTCTCCTTCATTTTCTAGGTCATCAAACTGCAGAGTTAATTTTTTATTAATTTCCCGAGCTTTGGCAATTATAGCTAGTATTTCTTTTGTGATGTTTCCTATGTCTAAACCGTTATAACTTTCTCACTTCAATCTCTTTTCTTTTTATTGAGTGAACTCTCTCAACACCTGTTTTAAATGCAAGTACTTAATTAAATCTCCTTTTTGCAATTACACTGGTTTAGGAGGGAAGTACCATCAAAATATATAAAGTGACTTGCTCTAGGCAAGACAGTATTTGCTTAAAAGTTTGCTGAGGTAAAAACGATGTGTGTTGAGCAGTTGTGCTTAACTGACCAAAAAATACAAGTATTCAATTATCTCATATTCATTCCAATTATTTTTCAGATTTTAAAATCATGAAAGGGATTTTGTGCTGGTATCCAATCTCAGTTTTCAGTCTGGTTAACTTAAATTTGTCTGGGAATGAAACTTAGCTGGATATCCAAGTATACAAAGATTATATTTTCTGGGGTAGGACTTTTTAATAGGGTACAGGATGGCAGGACTTGGGGTAATGGATGCAAATAGGAAGAGGGCAGATTTAGGCTGGAGAGAAGAAAGAAATTTTTTCCTGTGAAGGTGGTGAGACACTGGAACAGGTTGCCCAGAGAGGCTGTGGATGCCCCCTCCCTGGAGGTGTTTAAGGCCAGGCTAGATGAGGCGTTGAGCAACCTCGTCTAATGGGAGGTGTCCCTGCCCATGGCAGGAGGGTTAGAACTAGATGATCTTTAAGGTCCCTTCCAACCCAAACCATTCTATGATTTGCATGCAGTTCAGAGTTAGGTAACTGTGTAAACCACTTTGTCAAGTGTTTGTTCATCAGACTCACTGCTCCTCATTGCTGACCTGTAAGAGCAGCCTCCAGTGCAATTTCAGTAACACGAGCAGCAATGCAATCCCTGTTTTCCCCTCCTTCTTTCCTCTTTTTTTTTTGGAAACAAAACAACAGTCCCACCGCCAATCTGGAGAAATATCTTCCCATCACATTCAACTTTGCACAGACCATCTGGTACACGCTGTTAAGTAAGTTCTGTGTTTTGTATCACTTGTAGCTCATTACAGAAGCAGGTGAAGCAGTTCATTTTACTGCAGATAGAAACAACCCCTGTACTAGGTGGTCTC
Organism: Turnix velox; assembly: GCA_013400935.1. Taxonomy (NCBI): domain Eukaryota; kingdom Metazoa; phylum Chordata; class Aves; order Charadriiformes; family Turnicidae; genus Turnix; species Turnix velox. The sequence goes on from VZTY01008915.1 coordinate 32,306, forward strand.
AGAAATTTTTATCAAACAAATTTACAAAGATCTCCATTGTATGTTGAGGGGAAATCTGTCAGGGGAAAAGAGCACTGATTCAATGATGTGATGACTAGTATGGTGGATGAGGAGAGAGCAATATGTGTTGTTTATCTTAAGTAATGAATGTCTGCCATTATGTCCCCACAGACAAACTGATGAAGTGTGTGCTGTTTAATTGGACAATGAGCTGGTCTGGAATTTTGGTCAACTGCAGAGCTCCAAGTGTAGAGATCAGCAGCACAACAAGCAGCTGGAGGATGTTCAGCAGCAGCACGTACCCTCAGCAAGTTTGCTGACAACGCGAAACTGAGAGGAGTAACAGATACACCAGATGGTTATGCTGCTCCTCAGGGGGATCTCAACAGGTGGGAGCACTGGGCTGAAAGGGATCTGAAGAAGTTCAACAAAGGGAAGTGCAAGGGGAGGTATAACCCAGTGCATCAGCACATGCTGGGGGACAAATGGCTGTAAAGAATCTTGTTGGAAAAAGACCTGGGGTTCATGAGCCATCAATATCCCCTTGCTGCAAAGATGGCCAACAGCTTCCTAGGCTGCATTAGGAAGAGCATTGGCAGCAGGTGGAGGGAGGCGATCCTTTTCCTCTGTGCAGCGCTAGTGAGGCCATAATTGAAGGACAGGGTGCAGTCATGGGTTCCCTGCTACAACAGAGACATGAACCCAGCAAAGGACCATTAAGATGACCTGGACTAGAGCATCAGTCATACAAGGAGAGGCTGGGAGGGATGGGATTGTTCAGCCTGCAGAAAAGAAGGCTCCAGGTGAGGTGTCACTTGTGTGTATAAATACGTGAAGGAAAAGGGCAAAGAAGATGGAGACAGACTTCTTGGGGTTGCCCAGTGAAGGGAGAAGAGCACTAACTGAAGTACAGGAAAATCCATTTAAACATAAGAACAAATCTCTGTGCTGAGGGGGGTCAAACACTAGAACAGGTTTCTCAGAAAGGCTGTGTGGTCTCCATCTTTGGAGATATTAAAAACCTGATTGAAAAAAGTCTCTGAGTAACCCCTTCCAGTTGACTGCTTTGAGCAGGGAGATTGAACAAGAGGATCTCTAGAGGTCCCTTTCAGTTTTAAACATTCTGAGGTAGATGTTTTGTTGTGTTTTTTAATTCCTTAAAATGTTATTCAGATTTGGTGTAACTTTAAGATTTTGGAAATTGCTTTGACCAGTCTCTGGCTTGCATTGCTCAGTGGGATTTTTGTCACCATGCCAGCTTGCTGCAACCTTCCCCTCACTCTGGCCAGCACTTGTTTCCCTCCCTGCTCGCTGTTCAGTCCTGTTAAAAAAAAAAACCTGAGCTTTCCCGGTGACGTTATGCCAGCTTCCCAAGTGACATACCCTTCAGCTGGTGTGTTTCTGCTGACAGACAGCATGCAAGGACTTCTTGTACCAAATAAGCATTGTGAGGAGTCTACCAGCTGCACACCTGCTATGCAATTGTCCCTACACCAGTGAGGCTTTCATAGATTTCCTGTTAATTCTGCTGCCTCTGCCAGTGACTGGAAATCCCTGGTGTGTTAGCAGAATGCCTGCTTTTCTTTTAGTCTGCCTTTTGACCTGACTAGATGAGCACAACTTTAGTGCTGTAATTCAATTTAAGACCCAGGTTTCTACTGCCAGAGCAGGAAAAGGATACTTGGTGAAACAGCCTTTTTTTTTTTTTGCAAGAATAAATAGACAAGGAAGGAAAATTTGACTATCATGGAGGCAACAATCCAATGTATAGGCTAAAAGCCAAGGTAAGATCCAGTGCCAGGTAAAAAAGAAGAAAAGGAAATTTGTTTTCTCACAAGACACAGCCATAAGTTTAGTTGTTGAAGGTGTTCGTTTCATGGCTAGTTTGTTGTGCATTTCTTATGATGGCTGTACACTCATTACAGACAGCATACTCACCTGGGATACTTCTCATTCTCATAATCCTGCAGTGAAGGATACCAGGAACTGTGTAAATAGAAAGAGATTTTTGGTTACAGAGATAGAATCAAAACAAGAGATGGAAAGAGTCAAAATTACTGATATACAGAACCCCTTTAGGGAGCCCACTGAGCACATGTAGCTAATTCAGGGTGGAAATTCACTGTAATAGGCCTCGTGCCATAACTTAGTGTTCTTGTTTGCTTTCTCGAGGTTTCTACATCAGCATTTGTTGCCTTTCCTCCTAAAGCATTCTTCTGTATCCACCTGCTGCTGGTGGGAGAGAAAGGGGAGCATATATTAAGAGTACTGAAATGTCAGTTTTTGATGGAATTCCAAAAAGTTAAAACCAAAACTTTCGCAAATCAGAAACAAAGCTACTGCAAAGCAGTGAGTGAGCATGTTCATCATTTACAGAACTCGCATGCTTTAAACCAATCACATGCAGCATCATTGAAACAAACCCAAATTGCTTTAGATGATTTTCAGTGACAGTGGAACCAAATGAGTAAGTATGTATATCCTGATTTCCATCCAGAAAATATTAAAACAGAAGTCTCAGATTGGTACTGCACAGCAGAGACAGAGTCATGCCAGACTTTTTGTGCCTGTGTTGAGGAGAATATCTGAGGATACATGATAAACTGAACATGTATGTCCAGAACACACTACACTCACTGCATATATACAGGTGCTGTGTATCAATAGTATCAGGCTTGTTGTTTGGGAACTCAGTGTTACACAGGTGGGTATGCAGAAGTCCAGCAGGTTTGTGTATCAATTCTAAGCTCTTTGCATGCTCCATGCATCTATATTTTCTACATATAGCTATCTAAGGTATGCACTTGTTTCAGATATCTGGAAATGTCATGGAAAGAAACCCAAAGAAATGCCACTGACTTTGTGCTGAATTCAGGAAACAGGATGAAAGTCCTCTCAGCATAGAAGAGGGGACAGACCCTTCATGTTTTCATGATAATTAAAGTTTTGTGGTTTAGTGGATATTTCTGTTACTTTTTCCCAGTAAAAGGAATTTGTTTTTAAAAACACCTTTCCAGCCAGAGCTGCCTTGTCTCTGTTGCCAGATCTGGCTTTGTAACCCCATTAATGAAAGCAGGATAGATGAGAAGACAAGCATGGGCTTTCTCCCAAACCATACTGATGTAAAATACTGTCTAGAGAGATCACCATGGAGAAGCAGTGCTTTCATTTTATTTATTCAAAACAAGATGGGGCCCAATTGGACATAAACTTTATTTACTGTTCCACCACAGTAAGCAAAACCCATTGTATCAGGTTCATCTCTTATTTCCAGTTCATTACCCAGCATGAAAAGACATGCAGCAGGAAATACTTAATTTTGTGCAGCTCAGTGGAGACCAAGCATCCCAAATAATGCCAAAAGGCCCAGATTGGTGCAGCTTTCCAGAAAGTTGGCACCACTTATTTTTCCACTGTCTGCTTTTCAGCAGCTCTTAACTTGGGATAAATGTCCTCTAAGACTGGCATAGACTTGACTTCTACCCCTCTCATCCAGTGTTCACAATTTGTTCATGTAGTTTAGCAAATACTTTCTGCAAATAGTTAGCTGCTTTTAATTGTCTCTACATTCCACTTGTGCATGGTACCAAACATTTTGGGCTGCTCCTTAAATATGCAAGAATCCTTTCAGCTGCCCTAAGTGAACACAAGAGGCCTGCTGTTTGATACAGTCTGGGTTTCTGGCAGTGAGCAATCTGCAATATGGAGAAACAACACATACAAAAATAAGATAGAAGAGTTTGTGAAAATCCAACCCAATATTTACTTAGATTTTTTGATGAGACATTATTCCTGACAGTATACAATGGCAGTTCCACAATATGCTGCAAAAAAATTACCAGAAGGCAATCTATCTAATGCAGCACAAGGTATCCTGGGTTAGCCTCCCATGATGCCAGACTCCTTTTGCTGATAAAAACCTGGTGCTCTGAGGACATACTGCATCTTTAGACAACAGCCAAATGTGAACACATGCTGCCAAAACAGCTATGTCAGTAGCACGTGCCAGCAGAACTTCTGCCACTAAAACTTTCTAGTTCAAACAAGGCTAGCAGCAACAGCAACAGTGGTGTACACAGTCTCAGGGCTCCTCATGAGTGGGCATCCTGGTGGCTACAGTGCAAGGGGTGAGGGGAGAGTGCAGCTGCCCTTCTCCTCCTTATCATCCAGGACAAAGTATGTTGCAATCTGTATCTCCTCACACTGAAAGGGTTCTTAGCATTAGAAATGGCTGCCCAGGGAAAGTGGTTGAGGCACCATCCCTGGAGGTTTTTAAAGACATGAAGACAAAGTGCTTAGAGATAAGGTTTAGTAATAGTTTTTGTCAGGATCAGGTTGGTGGTTGGACTGGATGATCTGGAAGACCCCTTTCAAACTAAGCAATTCTGTGATTCCTCCTTTGTACACTCCTGTACAAAGGAGTTGTACTTGCCTCTGAACAAGGCAATTTTACTGGCAGATTGTTAGGTCCAGTTCATAGGTCCAGTTACTCTGCCATTGTGCAGCACTCCCCGGTAAGCTGCAGTGCAACAGTTCATCTTATCCTGCTGTCCTGCCTCTGTACCACCACCATTCTCCTCTCTGCAGTACTCTGCTGATGAAGCAAATGAAGCTTCCAGTAGGCCATTCTCTGCTTAACGATAACAAGAGGCCATTTACGCTCTGTTGGAAAAACCAAGATGACTTTCACTCTTCTCAGACTCATCAGCAACACAAATGTGGTGCTAGACACAACTGAGATGGGTATGAACTTCAGTTTGGCTGCTGTCAATGGCACTTTTCTTTAAACTTTTTGACAGAAGATCATCTACTGCAGTGACATTTTGCAAATAAAATATTAACAGCAAAAAAACCCCAAATATCCCTGATATTTATTGAAAAATCTTCATTGATTTTGTTAACAACTGAAAAAAACATAGAAAGTAGAGAAGAGCTAAGAAGAGGAGAGTCTAGGTCCACTGTGTCCCATGGGATGAATGGAACAGCAGACCAAAGAGGAAATAAGAAGATATTTTAACTCTCAGACTCACAAAGAATAGAAATTCATGGAGAATGTGATCCCAAGCATAGGAATCATCTTTCTCCAGGAAAGCTGTGATTTGCTGGAATAGTATGAAAATGAAGAGAAGTTAAACATAAGACTGGCTAAAAGGTAAAATTGCTAGGGTAAAAATAACTTAAAAAGAAATGTTTTAATTACCAGATTCAAGTACTTAGAAACAATCAAAGGGATGACTGCACCATGAGTATAATTCTTAAAGTCCAAATTTTTATGGCTGCAAAGAAGTATGTACATGGAATTATCCTTATACTTTAAGTAGGTGTTTCATAAAAGTTTATGTCCTCTATGATCTGAAATTTAGTTTTTCCTGAGCTGAATGGTATTTCCTGCTAAGTGAAATTGAAGCATTCACTTCCTACTACATTGATACCTGGCTCTGAATGGTATTTTACTAAGAGAATTCATCAAGGGTACATCTTCAGTCATATTTTTATTCATTATCTTTAAATAGGAAGATGGAGTTTGTTAATTAAATTTGCTGATTACATGAAAGGGGGAAACATCATTAATATGGAAGGAGATGGCAGTTTGATACAAGAAGACCTGAATAACCTTGAGAAGGAGAGTAACAGAAATGGAAAGAAACTTAATGGTGCAAATTGTCAGCCTATGCCCTTGTGAACTGAAACTAATTTCTGTCATAAGTTGCAAGGTCATCAATTCAGAAATAAGAAGATGCAAGCTGTGTTAACCACTTGCTTTGAATGTTGAGGAGAGATGGCGAAATCAAATTTGATCCTTAGGTACACCAAGAGAGATACTTCCAGAAGATGATGTGAGTGTGGCTGGAGAAGGTAGTGAAATGGGGATGGGTAAAGAGAAGGATAGTAAGGCTGATCAAGAAGCAAATTTGTCATGGCGTAAGACTACGATGGCATGGCTTGTTTGCTCTGATGAGACTATCTCCATGTGATATCTTTAAAGAAGATAAAAGAACAACTTATGCTGAAAAACAATGCTGATTCAGAGGCAAATGGGCATTATCTGACCTGTGAAAATCAAAATGGATTTTTTTTAAGAAGTTTAAAACTATCAGGGAGCTAAGATTCTGAAACAAGCTCCCAAGAATTCTGGAGGAGCAAAAACTTAACTACTGGTGCATATTAAAGTGCATAAAAAGAATGGGGTGCTCAGAGAGGTTGTGGATGCCCTCTCCCTGGAAGTGTTTAAGGCCAGGATGGATGAGGCATTGAGCAGCCTGGTCTAGTGGGAGGTGTCCCTACCCATGGCAGGGGGGTTGGAACCAAATGATCTTTAAGATCCCTTCCAACCCAAATCATTCTATGAATGGGGTGAGGTAGTTGAATAGTTGTAGCTAGATCCAGTTGTCCCATTCAGCAGTTCTGTAGAAAACCATGATGTGATTTAGTGGTCACTCATAAAAAAAAAAAAAAAAGGTAAAAAAGCACATATAAAGAGCCTTTGCTTCTGCATTAGCATGAGTTAGATAGTTTTTCCATTGGTGAGCCAATTCTTTCTTTTTCTTAGTAATACAAGTAGCCATGCCAGTTCCAAGGAGAAGACAAATATGTGTGGAATTTGGTATTTCTAGTTACAGAACTAAGTAAACAAGTATTATTTCTCCCTCAGGTAACAATGAAGTTCTCAGAGCAATACTTTTTCATGCAGATCACTTGCTGTAAGACCAGTTGCCCGCCTTAGTCAAAGAGATTCCTTTTGAAAGCTCAGGGAAAAGGCAGCGTAGCATTGTCAGCCTTGAAAAGAAAACAACTGGTTTTGCTTTGTCTGTGTGTGTATTTTCTCTGTTATGGCTTGTTGTGCAACAGCAATAATCTCTATTGCTTTGTAGTATACTCACAATAAATGGCTTTTTAGATTGATTACATGCCTCAACTTTGCTTGGGCTATTAATCAATCTCAGCAGCTGTTTATTGCTTTGTACATTACAAAGCAATAAAGATTATCCCTTAAAGAGCTGCTAATGCCTCATGGAAAAGTTTGAAAAGCATTCTTTGTAGAAATAGTACTGCTGGTATATAATTTTCTGTTTTCTTTCTTTCTTTCTTTCTTTCTTTCTTTCTTTCTTTCTTTCTTTCTTTCTTTCTTTCTTTCTTTCATTCTGAGAGAGCACAGTGCTTGCAAAACACTCAAACATGTGTCTAACCATCTTTGTTGCTTCCTTGGATCCCTTTCTGTTGCTTTCCATGTCTTTCCTTAAATTGGCAAACACTGTGCTCCACTGCCAACAAGTGTTTTGTCTTATGGTCCAGATTCATCCTGAGTTAACAATGGATTTTGTATACAAGGCTAACATACCCAGGACATCCCAGCATCAGTACCATTCCTGTTCTTCCTCAGGTTTTTTATCACACCAAAACAATAAACCAGGTAATATCTAGCTATATACTTATGAACGTAAAGTTCCCCATGTGGACACTTCTATTCGATAAATAAAGAAAAAGGCATTCTCTGTTATTTTGGAACAAGGACCGCCATGTGGGAAGTGATATTATTCTACGTACCTTGTCACTTTAATTTCTGGCAGCTCCAGTACTGATGGATATTTGAGTGTTATCTGCGTGACCTTGCAACTGTTGTAGATGTACTCTTTGTACTTGTGCCAAGCCCACCTACTTCTGCAATCTTGCTGGTCTGCTCAGTGCTACCTCTGAAGAAAGTCTGGGCTCCTCTTTATTCCTGCAGCTGCTCTTTTCATCACTTCTTGCATCCTACAAGGATTGAATGCAAGAATTATTTTTTCTTCTGTCCTTGCCTCTGTGCATATTTGCCTAGAAAACTACAATCTGGTCCATCCTGTCTGTCCTGGTGCAAAGGACATTAAATGTTAAACCACAGGCTCAGGTTTTGCAAGCTTTTCTGTGGTCTGCTGTCAGTACAGTCTTTAGTCATGATGTAAGCAAACACATTTCCAATGGCAAGAAGCTGAGTTACGTTCAGTCCTCTACTTTTTCTACTGAAAGTAGGAACAAAAGCCCAGGCCATGCAAAAAATTTCATAATTATTACCTTCTTCTACCATTCTGAGCTGTTATCTGCCCATTTTTCATAATTTCATAATAATCTAGATTGGAAGGGACCTTTCAGATCATCGAGTCCAACCATCAGTCCAATTTTGACAAGCCTCATTCCTGGAGAGGAACTTGAACCCTTGACCCTCAGATTAGGAGTCTGATACTTTCCCAACTAAGCTACACACTCAGGTCTTTATTACATAGTAAGACCAATAATCAGCTATTGATTGATGCTGAACTTAGTGTCAATCATGATCATAGAATCATAGAATAGTTTGGGTTGGAAGGGACCTTAAAGATCATCGAGTTCCAACCCCCCTGCCATGGGCAGGGACACCTCCCACTAGACCAGGCTGCCCAGTGCCCTGTCCAGCCTAGTCTTGAACACCTCCAGAGATGGGGCATCCACAACCTCCCTGGGCAGCCTGTTCCAGTATTTCACCACCCTCACTTTAAGTTTTCATTTCAACATCTACATGTGTGCAATATGCATATGCTCCTTAATGCCTAAAATGCCTTAAAAAAAGTAGAAATACTTTCTCACGTAGTGGTCACGTAACCTAGAATATGCAAAAGTAAAGGAGGAAAAAAAACTGATGTAAAATGGCAAAATTATATTGGTGACAGAAGGCTTATCTGAAGATAGAAGTAATAAAGTGGAAACATGGTGAAGAAGAAGAGGAAATTAGTATGAAAGAGTGGATGGAACACATCCCCTTTCTTTTTCTTTTTAATTGATACCTGTCCTAAGGATTTTTAAATCATCAGGTTGTCTTAGAGAATACAATCTTCTGTTTTGTTAGTAGATGAATGCATCTTATTAATCTTCAGTTTTGCAAAATTAATTACAGAATTGGATCCCGCAGACTGACACGTTCAAGAGGAAAAGACTCACTCATCTAAACCCAGCTATTTTTAGTAGCTGCATCAAGTGGAATGGATAAATAAAGTACGTAACATGCCATGATGAATTTTCCTGGTGAACCTCAGTACAACATCTAGAGAACCTGCTGTAGACAGAGGGTATGTAGTGGAAGATTACTTATCTTTTGAGACATCACCTGTCATATTCCCTGCTTCTGAGGAGAAGATGTAGGATACAGACAGTGCAAAGAATTGCTTTTAAATTATACAAAAAATTCCTGTTCAATGTTCAATATAATAAGAAATGCCAGTGTTGGCAGGTGTTGTGAAATGTTAATAGTCAATGTAGCATAAAAAGAGCACTAAAAATAGCCCCATTATAGATTAAATAAGATTTCTTGGCTACATTTAAGTGTAAACACAATGGAAGTAAAACAAGTGCAAGTTGTTAAAACCAACACTACATCATCTAATGTATTTTAATTTCCACAGTGTAAATACTCAAAAAGAAAAACCATTCTTTTGAAAACTAAGGTTCTGATGGTAAGCCTGGAGACAATTAATGTGTTTTCATCTTGGAGGATAGCACGGCTGCAGTACTGCTGGCTGCTGCAGCATCACTCAGCCTGGTCCAGACAATCAGATTAGGCTATCAACAAAGATCTCTGCAGATACATTTTCTTTTGCTATCCCCACAGTGGTTAGGAATTTCTGTTTCTGTACTGCAAAAATCAAGCAGGCCCCTTGGCATCAAAGGACTGAGGCTTGTTTGCTCTACATCACTGGTTTAAAAGTGATCGAGTCCTTCACGCATTAAAAGGATTTGGCACAGATTTGAGCAATGAAAATTTGTCCAAGATGTTTAATCTCTGTAAGTGCAGGAGGTCAGTCAGTAACAAGACTATCATTAAGTGTACGCCAGAGTCACACTAGAAAAATGGCCTTTTCAGTTTGTCACATGGTTAAACATAGTCAACAGACAGGAAATAAGATAATCACACCCTTCGGGGTTGTGCAGCTGCTGACACCTTCATTACAAAGCTAGGAATAGTAATTTTGAAAGGTAGGACCATTTAGTAGGATAGACTGTGAAAAGAAGATGAAACTGAAGGTCACAGTGAAAAATAAGAATGCATTGGTTGCTGAAAACAAATTTCCTGATCTTATGATCTTTGGAAGACAGTCATTGGAGACTTATCAGATAGTGAGGTTTTGCCTTCTGTCAAAAGATACGGCATTATTGAAGAATTGATAGACTTTCCTTCTGAAAATGCCCTTCCTTTGGAAGTTTGACTGCTGCCTAGCTAAACATAAGTGAATTTTGGAGTCTTTCAGTTCAATGGAGAAGTTCATACTCTTCGTATTCTGGCAGCAATGCCAAATGCTAGTAAGAACATACTTTTCTAGTCCCAGGAAATTCTATGAGGACTCTTATCCCTGAGTGATACAGGTTCTCACTTTGTTAGGAACATGTGTTTCCAAATTTGAACTGCAAATTAAATGTGGAATTGAACTTAAATGCACAGAAAGTAAAAAACAGTCCACCTCCTGATCTTATTCTTACAGGGCACTATTAAAAGAATGAAAGCTAGTTTATGTAATTTAAATTAGTTTTATATTAGTTTGGATTTATCAGTCCAATGGTGAAACGTAAGAAAATAAATTAACCAGTTACAGGCCATCATTACACTAAGTATTTAGCAGAATTCATAGTAGAAGATAAAGATATTGTGTCCCATCTCTTGAAGGCCAGTACAGTAATTCAAAGTCAGAAGTGGGGTGTGCAACTGCAGTTTTGAGTCCCTCACTGTGTCACCTTCACTCCAGTGAAATGTCAGGACTGAAATCTTCCTACATCAAAGACAGGCAGATGGAAAAACCTATGGGTTATGTCAGGACTGAAATCTTCCTGCAGCAAAGACAAGGAGATGGGAGATCCTATGGGTTATCCTATGGCAACAGGCTGCAGAGCTGTTCTTCCCCCAGCTTCACTGTACAAGATGCCATGTTTTCTACCCCATGCTTCCAACATGGAGCCTCTGGGAAGCCTTTCATAGTTTACTCAGAGTTGGAATACTCGAAATAAGACTTTTAAATAAGTCTTTCCTTTTAATGATTCTTAAGTAGCCGCCTTCTTCTTGAGTCTTTGTACATTTATATTTTTATCTTTTCTCCAGAAGTACAAGGCTAGACACACATTTTTCTTCAAATGAAAACTGAGAATCTCATGCAAGTCACTTGACCTTTTGAGCTAGTGCATTAATAACTATGATAAATATCACAAGAGTCAAATACAGTCCCTGGTAATGGACTTACCCTGGGAGACTACATCCTCCCAGGCCAGTCACAGTTGCTAATACAGGTCTTCTGTGACACTCCCTACTTGACCCTGCACATTGCTCCACTGTGGAGTAACTCAAGAAACTCCTGCTGAAAAGCCACAAGCAAATGTCAGAACTGGAACCTGAGCTCAGAGCTCTGCTGTCACACTGACAGTAACTTCCCCAGTCCATGGAAGTTAATGTCAACTCCTGAATAATGATCCCAAGTGCAATTTGCAGTGCAGCATATATTCATTTTTTGAACAGGACTTCTGACTTCCATTTTTCCTCCACAAAAATTACAAGTTTTGCACTTAAAGTAACTTCATTTATTTAAAAATATAAATTGTAGCACAGTGGTAATTAGTGGTGTTTGAAAAATGGTCTAATCTGGAACAAGCCCAAGTCAAAACTGCAAAGCTAACTCACCTTTCCTTCAGGGAACTTAGACTGTGTCATTTCATAAGATAAAAATAAAATAAACACCACCAGACAGGTTTTCTCTCTAAACAGAAGCAGTGAACATCATTACCATGTCTCTCACTGCCATAGAAAATCATGACTAAAAGGAAAGCAGAGAAAGAGCATGTAGTCTGGGAAAATGAAAATAAGCCCTCATCTTAGCAATATTCTAAATATTTTGTGTTGAATTGTGGTTTGTCATCCCTATCACACAGGACAAATGAAACAAAATAAAAAAACCTTAATAAGACAGACAGCTAATTACAATAATATTGTGAGGCTCAAGGATGTCATTTTAGGGGCTCCTTGGGATCACCAGGGATGTGCTGCCTCATTAGCTGGATGATTGCAGGAGTACATGGTAAAAGATGTCCACCTGCTCTACAGCTTTCAAAGAAATGGTCGGATTGGTCAATCCTAAATCTCCCATTACAGTATCCACTGAGATGTGGCTAAACATCTGGATATGATGCTGGGAATTGTCCATGTATATGTTCTGATAATGGACATAGAATCACAGAATCATGGCCCTTTAAAGGCCATCTAGCCCAACCTCCCTGCAGAGACACAGAGCCTCATCAAGCCTGGCCTTGAATGTCTCCAGGGATGAGTCCTCCACCACCACTTCATCCTAATTCTTATTTTTTTGGCTTCTTTTCTTCTCTTGCTTATTCTAATTTAACAGTACGTGATTACAGACTTTGCAGTGGGATCTGTATTGCTGGACAGGAAGATGAGCGGTAAAGACCTAGTGGCTGCATAAATTTTGTTCCTTACTTCAGAAGGTAAGCAATATTATCCTTTAGAAGTGGTTGTTATTTCTGAGGAAGTACAGATATGAGGAGAAATACATAAGACCTTGTATAAAGGAGACTTCGCATGTAATTAAAATAGAACCTTTTAGAAATATTTCTGGCTTCTTAAAATTACCACTGGACAATATATCATAGAATGTGTTAAGTTGGAAGGGACCTTTAAAGGTCATCTAGTCCAACTCCCTGCAAATAAGCTGGGATGTCTTTAATTAGATCTGGTTAAGGGTGGATTTTTTTACTGCATTTCTGTACTTAAATTACAAAAATTTTCCAGAAATATTTTTTCCTTACAATTCCATATGACTGTAACTGGTTCTGGACATCATCAGCAACTGCCTGATGTAGATGATGTTTTATTTCTGGTTATGGTCAAGTGAGAGAGATGTGCAGTGCAGCAAGAGTTAGAAATTAATGTATTGGGCAGAAACACCTTTTGTTGAAATAAGGGCAGGAAAATGAAACATTGAATTGAGCTGAGACCCCAGCACGAACCAGGAAGGATTCTGGAATTCTCAACATAAGAAGGACATTGAGCTGTTGGAGTGGGTCCAGAGGAGGGCCACGAAGATGATCAGAGGGGTGGAGCACCTCCCTTCTGAGGACAACCTGAAGGAGTTGGGGTTGTTCAGCCTAGAGAAGGCTCAGGGGGGACTTCATAGTAGCTAATCAATACTTGAAGGGGGCCTACAGTCTCTGGTAGGACTTTTTAATAGGGTACAGGATGACAGGACTAGGAGTAATTGATGCAAATTGGAAGAGGGGAATTTAGGTTGGAGATAAGAAAGAAGTTCTTTATTGTGCAGGTGGTGAGACACTGGAACAGGTTGCCCAGAGAGGCTGTGGATGCCTCCTCCCTGGAGGTTTTTAAGGCCAGGCTGGATGAGGCATTTAGCAACCTGGTCTAGTGGGAGGTGTCCCTGCCCATACCAGGGAGGTTGGAACTAGATGATCTTTAAGTTCCCTTCCAATCTAAACTATTCTGTGATTCCCACTGGGCTGTTTGGCTGGTTCTTCATTGTATGAAGCACAAAATGCAGCCATGCAGCCCTGTTAAAAAGACATCTGTGGGCAGATATTACAAAGCTAATCAGCCAATGTGAATCCTTTTTCATGCGTTTTGCTTGCATTTACTCAAAACACTCGAGGTGAAACTACAACTTCACTAGGCTGAATAACTCTGCAGGGAATTCAATGAGATCAGGATTTAGGTGATGAACCTGGAGATATTTCAACCTATGATTGCAATGTATTTTGTGTTTCCCATGTCTACATGGAGCCTAACTGCCTGCGCAGTGTGAAACTTCTGCAGCGATTGATACTGGTTATCTGCCCCAAGGCATAAAGATTTGACTAAAGATGACCAGGCTTCAAACACAACAAAAAATGTTCCTCTGTTCCTCTTATCTTTTTGCATTTTAAAAGAATTTCAGATATTTTTCATTTACTACCCCCAGAGGAATATGGCCTGCTGAGCAATAATTCCATTTTTGGGAGCTCATCCTAGCAATTTCCAGTAGCAGCATTTCTTATGTAGGCATATTTATACTGAAATAAAGAATTATCTAAATGCACCACATTTTGAATAATTTCAATTATGATGTTGTCAGTTTTTATAATGGATGGTAGCACAGAAAAACAATAGTTCATCAGTGTGCCAATGTAAAAAAATGAGTTGTGATTGGGTGAAAAATTGAGCATTTTTCCTATGATTTAAGACACTGGAGACTAGGTTTTTCATATAAAAAGTAAAACTTCACCGATAAATCAGTAAAAGCTGGTTTTAGACATGTGCTCGATGCTTTCATTACTATGGTTTTTAGATTGGTTGAGTCTCTTTCTGTTTTGTAATTAACTTATCAAGAAGCAATGGTCTAATTTTAAAAAGCTGACTGGATGACAGAAATACTATTTGTTTTAAATTGAAAATATTTCAGCATCTGCCAAGATTAGATTTCTTTAAATTACCCTTTAAAAACATTGATTTCTAATACCGTGTTTCCTTTTCTTGATAAAATAGAAATATAGGTTTAGAGGAAGCTTTTTTTAAGGAGGCATTGCTGAGAAACAAAGCAATTCCAGTAATATTAATCCCCCTCCAATGAGCTGCCAAAAATACAGTCTCCATTTAATGCTACAAGTTTGGTGGGTAGTCATTTTTTATTATCCACCAGACTGAGAATCTGAAATTAAATGTTCAGCAATATCTGTATAAATGAAGAACCCCCCAGCTCTATACAGTGACATAACTAGGACACTCTAACATAATAACTTTATAAAGATTAATTCTCCCCAAAAAATTAGTGCCTGATAAAAACATATGGCATGGTGTTTACCAGGAGGAAGAGCTCTGGTCTCATATATAGGCTTGTTGCATCCATGGCAGATAATCAATGACACTTGAATGATGCCTTTTGGATATTTCATTGCTGTTATTGAGGCAATACTGAACTAAACATTTGAAATATCCTTTACCTGTGGTAACCTCACATTATGTGGTTGATATTAGAAAGCTCATTAAAGTCATTAAGTATGTTTGGAAAGTGGAAGCTAAAATGTCTGTACTTGGGCAGACCAAAGGTCTTCATAGCTTGGTTCCCTCTTCCCCACAGTGGCTATTTGTGGGTGCTTATGAAAAGCTCATTAGACATATAAATTGATTCTTTCCAGGGCATATCCTGTAGTTCCCAATAATTTCTTTCTAGATCATTATATAATAGTCTTCAATGGGCCTATCTCTAAGACTGCCTCAACTCTTTTTTTTAACTCATTCCTGATTTTGTTCCTGTAACAGTATGTGTATTCCACAACAAATTTTACTTCATGGGAAAAATAACTTCGTGGTTTGAACCTGCCAAATGAGAATTTTATGGAGTCCCCTTGTTTTCTTATTGTGAGAAACCTTACATGACTGCTTGCTATCTACTTTCTCCAAACCAGTCACTATTTTCAAGGATTTCTTTCATACTAACTCCTTCAGTTATCCCTGCTCCAAACAGAAATATCTTTGTCTATTTTCTTTTAAATTACCATCTCCTCATCATATGGAAAATGTTCTACACCTTTAATCATTCTTCTTGCTGCTCCTTGTAACCTAGAGAAAAATGAGACAGAAAAAAATAGTGTTCTATCAAAGCCTTCCATTTGTTCTCAGTTTCTTTCCTCAGGGTTTGCTTTTCAGCTGTGGCTGAGTATCTGCATCAAACTGGCCAAAATTATTTCATGGCCTCTTTCTTGAATAGTAGCAGTGTTAGTTGAGTCTGTATTTAAAAGGTAGGATTTCTAAAATTAACCTAATTTTATCAGCTCTTTTTTCCACCAACTATTAATGGGGCCCTTCTGCAACATTCTACATTTAGGATTTTCATATCCTGAAGAACTTAGCATTGTCACTAATTAGTGTCATTTGTATCATCACCTCATTACCATATTCTTCACTTTTTTGACATCAAATAGTAATAAAGACCAGCACTGATTCACGGTGAAATTGTAATAAATCTCTGTTGTGAAAGAACTTGTATTTTTATCTGCTGCTGCATAGCTTTTAACTTTTTTATATATTTTTTTGCTGCATACTGACTCATGGAACATTTTGTCTCTTACCTCATTAGAAACTCATTTTTTTATGAGTTTTTACTGAGGGACCTGGTCAAAAGCATTTTGAAAATCTAACTGGATCCTTCTCAGCTCCTTGTTTGCTTTCATACATTCATCATAAAGAGCTCTAATAGATTTTTGAAGTACAATTTCCCTCTGACAAAACCATATTGACTCTTATTCTATATACTTACCGCAAATAGTAGTTCTTGTTTTGTTTAGTTTCATTTTATTTGCTTGGTACAAAAAATCAGACTCAACTGCCTATGCTCACCAAACATATGGCAAAACCTTAAAAACAAAAAACCCATATCCTCTACCTTTGATTCTTCTGTCCCTAAGTGAAATTCACCACAAGAAGCAATACAGCAATTGCATATTTTAGCCATGGCGGAATTCAAGAGCAGATAATGGCAATTCCTGGCAATTCGCACAATTTGCTTTTATTAATCTGTTCTGGTATTTTTTAGTGAGAGTTTTCACCAGCTTAAGTCATTGGTGCTAAAGATAGGGACAACATTATGTTCTGCCCCACACAACACATGTCTTTTGTTCCATCCCCATCCCATTGCTGCTTGTTGAGACTGGCTCCCGTGGGGTTGTGCAGTCAGGAAAGGGACCTCCTTAAGCTGAAAAGAAACTCCTCTCCCCAAAAGCAGCTATTTTTGCCAAACTGAGAAGCTGGCCTGGTAGTATGGAACAGGTTGCCCAGAGAGGTTGTGGATGGCCCCTCTCTGGAGGTGTTCAAGACCGGGCTGGACAAGGCACTGGGCAGCCTGATGTAGTGGGAGGTGTCCCTGCCTATGGCAGGGGGGTGGGAACTCGATGATCTTTAAGGTCCCTTCCAATCCAAACTATTCTATGATTCTATGTAACTGTAGGACCACTTGTGCTGCTGACAGGTGGGGGAAGGATGCAGTGAAATGGACTGAGAGTCGCAGAGACTAATTGTGAAAATCCATCCTGATACTTGAGCTTAAGGCAGTCCTGCCATCATTACAGTTTTATCCACTCATGTGCAGGAGGGATTTCCACAGAAACCCCTGCCAGCATCAGATTCAGTGCTACTGATGAGAAAGAGGATGGAGTGATGGACTGCAAGGGTGTAGGAGTGTCTTTGACCAGCAACACTCTTGGCTATCACAGGTACAAGGAAACACACACTCTGCCCATTTAACTACCAGTTAAGCAAGATCAGATGAGACATTTTGAATGGGAACTTTTTTTTTCTTTGCTTGTTCCTGAAATCCATAATGAGAACTGAAATTCACCTTAGCAGAGCTTTCAGGGGTTGCATGGATACAGAGAATAGGCATTGAAGCTAATGTTCCTGTGATTTCAGTTATGAAAAGATATACTACTCTTCCACCTGCATCCTGATGTCTGACCTGTAAATATTAGTTCATTTCTCATTTCCACTTCTTACCAGCGTGGATGTATAAAGCTGTCTGTCTAAATAGGTATATGCCAATAGATATCCTTTCAAATTATGAACATTAGAAATATGAGTGATTCTTGCAGTGAGGAAATACTTTTGAATATACTAACAAAGCTTCTTTGGTGGACAACAATAAAAGGGATTTTTCATTGGAAAAAAAAATATGCATGCACAGGTGGGATGTAACATACCTCATCCATATGGAGTGTTGGCAAATGATCTTAAATGTGCAGTAACAGGCAATAAGGCTTTAATGGATCCCAAGATTCCTCTGAAAACTTGAGATCTTGCCTCATTTCTCAGGGATGTTAATATAAGCCAGACCCCTGATACTGCATGGCTAGAACTTGGGCTGGGATTTGTGGGCTTGGAGAATAATGGAAAGCCATAGATCAGTAGAAAAGCTCATCTTTACAATCAGATCTACTGCTCATAATGGTCCTAACTGGTGAAAGCACTTAACAGAGTGGGACTTCATCATAAGGAAATAAATTATTTATCCTGCCCCACAGTAGATCCAGAGATCTACAGAAGAACAATTTTCCTGAACTGGGGAAGCAAAGAACAAACATTGCTCAAATTCCACATTCCCATCATATCTGTGATTTTCAAGTACTTCTAGGGAGGACAGTCCCTCAGTCTGCTTTCTTTGATTTGAAGATGCTCTTTCATCTTTAAACATGTTGTAAAGTTTTTTTAATAGTAAAAATACATTCAGTACTTCAAAAAAATCTTGCATTTTTGGGGAGGGGGAGGGTATACTTGGACTTTTGTGATGGTACAGCCAGATGGTGTCCTGTAAGAATCTGGTGAGATTATACAGCTTAGAAAATCTATTACTTTAAGTATCTAAAAGAATACACAGTTGGTTTTGAAACTGCTCTGTTCTAATATCACAGAATTGCTGCAGTGAACGTTGATCCAGTTTATGGTCTTCTGAGGGTCCAGACAGACAATAAAACTGCTGAATATTAGTTTTACCAATGAGGTAAGAAGGAGGATTCCATGGCAATTTGAGCAATGGAGAAACGTTTTGAGGATAAAATCTCAAATTCTCTCAGGAACATTCTATAAAAATGTCCCCAAATACTCCCTAAAATTACATGCCATTTTAAAATGAATGCATGGAAAAGATAAAAAAATTCTGTAATACTGAGACATTCCAGTCATGAATGATTAAGTACAGAGCAAAATAATGACACTGTTGGTCACAAAGATTTCACAATCTAATTATTAAGAAAAAGAGATGTGCATGCAGAGTGAGAGAGAGAGAGAGAAAGATGGTATTTATGAAGTGGTGGTTACGATGGTGACCATGAATCACAGAACAACTAGATTCTGGCCATTTTTTAGTGCCTGTCATGAGAAATAGTTTTGGAGAGCATGTGGAAGAAGGATAACATTTCACATAGTCTACCATACAAGTGTGTGAAGGAGTACCCAGATCTCAAGAATAGACAGGAAGAAAGCATTGTGAAGTGCAAGTGAAACCCAGGTAGGCAAAGCAGTATGGAAGCACTAGCTGGGCTACGCCAGGAACCAAGTTCCTTGAAAACCAGGACAGAGAACAAAAGGTTTCTCAGACCAGTGAAATGGATCTTTCATTCAAAAACACATGAAATTAAGGAAGTCCAGATAAGTTTCAATTGTTCCAGGGGACTGAACAATTTTAGAGATAACTTAGGGGAATAATCAGCCAGTTTCAGCACTGTGGGAATGTGAGGACACTGAGCAGATCAAAGGCAACACCTGAATGAAAAGATGATTAGACATCTCAAGAAACACACAGAGCTCTGTTTTACTTATGCTAAGAAACAGAGGACATTATCAACAAAATGGATAGGTCAAGTAGCCAAGATTTTCGTTTGGACAGAAAACAGATCTGGAATGAAGAATAAAATGTTTTACTTCACATTAATTCTGTTGCTCATTTAAGCCAGACACAAAGCTCCACATGTGTAACCTCTACATACATTCAAAGGTGTAGAGATGAAAGAGGTTACTATACCCATTTTATCTTTTCCCACTGAGTTATGATCCTGATGTACCCGACAGTAACCCCTTCCTGCCTATGACTGCACTGAGAACCAGACTTGGAACAGAAAGGCCAGAAACTGGGAGAGGAGCTTTGAGACAGTGTGCAGGGAATTGATCCTGGTTTAGAAACCCACAAGGCAAGCTTGAACTGACCCAAGAGACTTCAGCATTTTGTGGTTTAGGTCAGGATGGGCTAAATGCACCCATCAATTATTATGCAATAATTGATTATGCAATCTGTGTGCTTGGTTACCCATTACCTCAATGAAAAAGTGATTAATAATGCAGATAGAAGTCCAAAGTTACAGAACAGTGGTTATCTCTACTTCCCTTTTCCTTTCTGATGGGTCCAGCAATTGTCAGTGGTCAGGCAGAGCAGCATTAAGTGTTCTGGTTCCAGGCACACAGTCTTGGTGCCAGATGTTCCTGAAGGTCCTCTGTGGTCAGGTGTCTCTGAAGGTAGGGCTTTATAACTGTCCTGCAGGCTAAGGTAGATGTGTTTAAGAGGTGGAGAGCATCTTTAATGGATGGTAGTCTGCTCTGAAGAGTTCCTCTGGGTGTAGCAAGTTGCTGAGCAAATATTCTTATGTTAGGTTAGTTTGGCTACTTCTACCAATTGTGTTTTCTTCATAACACTCACCTGATTTGCGCTTTCCCAAACTAAAGTTATGTCCCTAACAGCTCCATGGCAACATAAATGAAGGTCAGAATGCAGACCACTGACCAGCAGTGTGACTACTCTAGAGACATCAGCTCAATAGGCCAAGACAAGGTAGGGGCAGCAGAAGACTGCCTTGGGAGATAGAACCTGCTGTATTGGCCTAAGTGACCTTCATACACCTTCTGCCCCTTTTTGCTTCATAACAGGGTTCACACCAGCATCCTCTCCCTTTCAGCAATGCCACGAAGAGCAATTTTTCTAGGCAGAATTAAGATGTGGAAAGAGAGACCTGGTGGACAACGGGATGACCATGAGCCAGCAATATGCCCTTGTGGCCAAGATGGCCAATGGCATCCTGGGGTGCACTAAGAAGAGTGTGGCTGGTTGAGGGAGGTTACCCTCCCCTCCCCTTTACTGTGGTGAGGCCACACCTGGAGTTCTGCATACAGTGCTGGGCTCCACAGTTCAAGAAGGACAGGGAACTGAAGGAGAGAGTACAGCAAAGGGCAACAAAAGTGACTCAGAATCTGGAACATCCCTCTTATAAGGAAAGTTTGAGGGTCTTTGATCTTTTCAGTCTGGATAAAAGAAGGCTGAGACAGGATCTTATCAAAGCTTACAAATACTTAAAGGATGAGTGTCAAGAGGATGAGGTCTTTCTTCAGTGGTGTCCAGTGACAGGACATGAAGTAAAGGGCATAAACTTGAACACACAAGTTCCACCTAAACACGAAGACTAACTTCTTCAAGGGTGACAGAGCACTGGGACAGGCTGCCCAGAGAGGCAGTGGAGTCTCCACCTTGGGAGATACTCAAAACCATCTGGACACATTCCTATGTAACCCACTGTAAGTGAACGTGCTATGGCAGAAAGATAACCTCCATAGGTCCCTTCCAACCCCTACCATTCTGCAATTCTATGACAGAGCAAGACAACTGTAAGGTGGGAAGGAGACAGCTGTGGGCTTTGAAAACAAGCTGGAAAGTCTGAGAACAAGACAAACCACCCCTGAGGAAGAAGAGATGGGAGCAGGTTGAGAGAAGGGGAGGAGACTGAGACAATCTCCTCCTCCTTGACAGGTCTGCCACTGACACTCTGCTGCTTTTTCCCAGATTCCCTCCCCATCCCTACACGCATCTCCCAGCTGTCTCACAAGCACCCCCTGTGATTACCCTTCCCAGTCCTAGGAACCTGCTCTGATGCCACAAAAGTTGAAAAACGGCAACCAATGCTAAGGAGCATTAAGTCGCGAATTCCAAACAGCATTCCAGCCTAGGGGCTTGCTCCAAGCACCTGGGTCTGATGAGCTTTAATTGAAGCTAACTCCCAAACAAGAAACACTGCTGTCTGATAGCTATAGCTGTTTGCTGTGTGAACCATAGAACCAGGTGTATTTCTATAGAACCGTAGCTCCACTCTTCCCCCTTCTCTCCTCTCCTTGGCTCTTGCCAGCCACATACCAGCTAAAAACAGAGACTATAGGCATCAGCATCTGCAAATCCCAGCAACTGAACTTCCTTTATTGCTTGCCTCCACGTTGCAGTACAGCTTGTACATTACTTGTATTCTAGGAATACAGATAAAATAATGAGATAAGGATTGCCATGCTAAGCAAACAGCACTGATAGATTCTTCAGCTTCCTACCAGTCCTAATATTCCTAGGTAGGGTCTTAAACTGCAGTGCTACACCTCTGTTCCATCTTCACACTCCATGCTTGTTCACTTCTTCCTCACTTCATTGCTCTTTTATCCTCTCTTCCCCCATGAATCTTGCATCTTTCAGCTGTTGCTGTGCCCATTCCAAAGCTGTATGCCATTTGGACTGCCTTCTCCAGAGTCCTACAAACAACCTCTAAATTGCCATGTCATAACCAGCAGAATGTAAAAGTTGATACTAAGTGTTCCAGGCTGAGCTGTTTGGCAGTCACACAAAGCCAAAAAAACTCTGCCGCGGCTCAGACTCTTCAGCGTTTGAATTCTGCCTGGTCAACAGCACGTGACACAAGTTCATACATGACACTGCAGCTAGCATGAAGTCTCTCACAAGATTTTCAAGCAAAAGACTTCTCCACAAACCAAACCAGCTAGTTTTGCTGTGCATATTATTTCCACCCACACCTACAACATGGTTATCTTTCTCCAAAATGTTTTCATTGCTGATTTATCCCTAAATTAAATTTAACTAAATGAATTTGAAGAGTAACATGCACTCTCAGCTCTCTGCAGCAGATCACAACTTCTCGGCACTCGATGCCAGAGTTTCACTCCTTTTTCTGAGCAGCCACCCGAAGCAGTTCTGCTTAACAGTATTTTTCTTGCCCTGAAAAACAGTCACATAAGATTCAGGCAAATTATGAGCTAGGACCATGTTTTTTCTTATTTTCTCCTGCTGTCTAGACTGTCACATTCCTTAATGACATCTTCATAAATGCCATGCACTTTAGTACTAGATTACCTATAAGATCTTGAATGCAATGTTTAGAAGCAGGATACCAAAGCACTTGGGACACCAGTGTGCCCATGAATACCTGTTTTCTCTGTTTGTTTCCTTTTTTGATGCAGCTACTAGGATAATTTACAAATTAAAATTATGTTCTGTTCTAAGTGATTATTGTTATCAGACAACATGAAAAGGGTACTTCTTATCCTTGCTACTTCTGCATGCTTTTCTGTCTCATAAGCACATTTCCTTCATCTGTTATAAATCCCAGTATGTGTATTCATTATGGGCCAGGGATTGTTTGTGCAAATGAGTTATGATTCCCCTGGCAAAACAAAACCAAAAGAAGACACCAGTCAAACACATGCACACAGCTCTTAAACAGATAAGTATTGCTGGTTTCATTCCAGGGGCTTAACCCAGGAGCAGCTTTGTGTTCTGTACTACTCAGGATGGGAAGCTGTGAGTGCTCCTTGCAGGTGTTGCCTTGTGAATGGCTGATGATTCCATTTCAGCCCATAAATTTGATATGCACTTCTCCAGCTTGTTGAATTATATAAATTGAAAAGCACTGTGCAACTTACAACTCCTAACAGAATAATTATACAATGGACACAGGAGAAGTTGAGGTTGAGAGTATGTGTGCCAGAGTAGAGATGTATTTTTGCCTCAGAAAGTAAAGAAAACCCAAGGAAGGCAGGACTAGGCGTAACGGATGCAATTTGGAAGAGGAGAGATTTAGGCTGGATACAAGAAAGTTCTTTCCTGTGAGGGTGGTGAGACACTGGAACAGGTTCGCCAGAGAAGTTATGGATGCCCTCTCTCTGGAGGTGTTTAAGGCCAGGCTGGATGAGGCATTGAGCAACGTGGTCTAGTGGGAGATGTCCCTACCTATGGCAGGGGGTTTGGAACTAGATGATCTCTAAGTTCCCCTCCAACCCAAACCATTCTATAATTCTATGAAATAGTACTAGAGACATTTATCTCTTTCTGTCTACTTGGGAGTCAGACACAATTTCCTTTCTTGTGTTAAATATATCTCTTTCCTTATTCAAAACCAGAACTTCCACAGAAACCAGAGGAACATAGCGTTTGAAGTGGTTATGGAAAGGAGAATAGCATGCATGGTAAGAAAATAAACCAAAGCTGAAAGCTATTGGAAGAGGCTGTATCACAATTCCACTCATACCACTAAGGTGAGATCTCTCATCTAGGAATTGGAAATTGTTGTCTGAGAGCTGAAATTCACATTCCTGTAGCAAGTCCTCCAGTGGCTGATCACTAGACAAGAGGTGGACAATAACCATCTCTGCTGGTTTGCGTTTTTGGTTGGAAATAGCTCTGTGCTGGACTCAGTAAGCTCCACATGTGCTAAAGATGCCAGTGCCATCCCACATAGACTAGAACAGCATCACAAAGATGGTAGGTCCATGTATGCAGAGGATGAAGAGGTGGTTTAGTGGTTTACATAATTTGCTCTTTTAGAACAGGGTGCTTAAACTCCAACTAGATCATACTCTAGTACCCAAACATACATGCATACCCATAGAATCTAGGTTTCATCTCAGGTACTTTATGCAAGAATTCATATTAAATTCTTTTTGATATTTCTGTAACAATCACCTCTGGATTTTAATTCTATGGTCACCGTAGAATAGGCTGTTCTTAGGATATGTTGAGAGAGGGAAGACAATACCGAAACATGAAAGCTGACTTTTAAAAAACAAAAATAATCTAGATACTGAGAAATTAATCTGAAAATCTCCCCCTTTCCTTATATGGTGTTGTAAAGGGACATTCCTCTCAAGTTTCCTGCCCTTTATGGATAATTATGCAGAGATTAATATTACCTACTGACATGGTACCACATCATGCTATACTTTGCCCCAGATCTAAGAATAGTTGTCCCAAAAGGCCATTTCTTAAGAAACAGACACTTTGTTATATATGTATAGGTAAGTTTCATGAAAGAACAAAATTTTACACTGCCTTAGGTACACTGTACCTAAGAAATACTACATAAAATTCCTCCTTGTGCTATTTTGAGCCTAGTCTTACATCCTTGTGTCCCTTGCCTTTTGATATGTGGTCCCAAGCTGCTAACAAACCAAATATCAAAACATTACTCATACAGCTTTATTGCAACACAGAAGCTACGATTCAACAGCGTTTTTAGAAATACTTATCAATAAAATTCTAAAATTCTCTAAATCTCAGTGATGATAAATAACCCTGCCAGCCTTCAGAGACAAATTGGTCTGTTCTGTTCTGCTCCCTGCACTTCAGCACACAAGAGTTCACCACGCTCGAATTGCAAATGAGTGGCATAAATGTTAAAAATGTTTCTGCATGTTATTTTCATTGACATCAATCTCAGCAATGTTTTAGAGATGGAAGAGCTCAGCAGACTGCAAGAAAATGGGTGTTTCTCCAGCTTGGTTGTCAGAATGGAGAATTAACTTTTTTCAAGTCCTTGATCTTTTCCCTCCAATCCTACCTGGTCTGACTGGGGATCTGAGTACTGCTGCAACCCTCTCCTGTACAATTCCAGATGGTCACCAGCATCCTATGTGTTTGTCTCTGGAAAGTGGGAAGGATTTTTCTAGTCTTCACAACATGCCTGTTGCAAGTCTTAACCAACCAACACTGTGGAAGAAGCTGCTGAGGAAAAAATACACAACCCCTAGTGCAATGCAAAGACAGTGTTTTCTGGTAACAGCCTTCAGAAAACAAACTGGATCAGCTACCTAAGCAACAGCAGTGAAATTAAGCAAAGGACTGCTTAGAGCTCTGAGCTATTGGTGCTACAGCCCATCAGAACTTCTGTGTGGTAGGTATGTTTGGTTAATCAACATTTGTCTGTACTCTCTAATCTAAGGTAATTTATGCTGAAGAGCCCACATTTGGATTTTTTTGGCATACAGAAGAATCCCACTGACTGCCAGGAGGGCCATTAGGTACAACTGAGGACTGAAGTATTTAATTCCCTCAGGAATGCTGCTGGCAATTGCGGTCCTAGGAATATGAAATCATCTCAGAATTCAAAGTTTGTTTGGAAGACAGGACAAAACAACTTTCTAGGAAAACGCATGTGACAGTTACCAGTGTGTGTTGCTTTCCAAGGCCTGCTGGTGTAGTCTGCTAACAGCACCAGAACTGCCCACAGCAGAGCCTGGGACACACCACTGACACAGCCAAAAAGCATAAGGATTAATGATGTCATCAACAAAATTCATTAAAAGATTATCTTGTCTTTCATTCCATAAAAAAATTCATTAGTAACTCAATTTCCATGAGGAAAAGGTTATATCAGAACGACTTTTTGCGCCAAATTGTTTTAAACACAAGCAATGTCCATTGGTGACTAAGACTAATTCATGCAACAGGAGCTGCAGCAATGATTTTTTTGTCTCCTGAGAAAAATTTACACTGAAATGTGAAATAAAGTTATGTCAAACCTAAAATAAACATCATAGCCAATGCTGGCCAAGAAAAGATCCAGCACTGCAATCCTTTGTACTGTTGAACACTCACTCCCTAACTTTCTCATTCTCAGCTTGTGCAGATTTTTTCTTTGTAAACTCAAATATTTGCTGAGACAGGGAGTAGAGGAAAAGTTGTGGTTAAATCCTTCTTCTGTCCAGGCATTACTCTTGGACAATCAGATGAAAAAGAAATAAACTATGAAGTCTCTCTTCCAGCAGTCAGAGTATCACAAAATAAATTGTGGTTAATCTGTAGCAACAGAACTGTCCATTTTTTCCAGGCAGATGAAGTATAAAATATGCAGTAATGTTTAGAGCAGTCACTAATTATTTAACAGAGGGATTTTCCATACAAAGCATATTTAAAAATTGAAAAGCTTCACTAGTCTTCACCAAAACATTGAAAATAGATTTTTACCAATGGTATTTTGAAACAGCAGACTGAAACTGACCACATCTTGCAGCCTGAATTCAGCTGAACATTACACAGTACTATAGGCTGTTCTGCAAAATGTGTTAACAGGGAAAAAACCACACAATGGTATCATGTCTCACTAACCTGAAGCAGGAATGATTTATAAAGACTTGCCAGGATGAAGCAGTGTCAAGACAGTGAGAGGATTTCCATTTCTGCCTTGTCTGAACTTCAGTGACTTGCTGTGTCTCCTAGTTTCTTGGTGACTCAGTTTACTCAGCCTTAGTGGCAATCCCTTTGCACCTTGGGTCCTAAAATCTGAGGTTTGCTTTTTCTTTTCTGATGGAGCTGCATAGATCATTTTATCTGCAAGCCATGTCCCTCTTTTGAGTTGATGCCACCACTTCAGCATCCTCCATCCATCTTCCCCTGACGCGTGTTCTCCTTTCCTAGAGGCTGCAAATTTTACCTGCCATTAATTTTGCTCATTCGCTGTGGTTGTTCAGGAGAAAAAAAGGACTACAAGGAAATAATGAAATCTCTTCTACCTCCAGACCTTTTTTGAACAGATAGATAGGGCTGAAAGTAAGGAGACAGTCATGGATTTCAGTCCCACAGGGTCACAACAAGAAAATATTATTCAGAATCAAAAACTGAACAGATTGTTTGATTAACCAGGAAAAAAAAATACAACTGATGGAACACTCGCTGACAGTCTTCTTTCTTCTTTTATGGTGAAGAAGGGAACAACCTGGTCTTTACATTGGTGAGGCAAGAACTAATGTGTTAATCTGCACTTAAGGAGTTTCTACGTGGAGGCAACAGAAAAAGTGTCCTAAGCTAAGGGAAGTGAAGCACTGGAAGAGATGCCTGGCAGGTTACAAAGTTCTGTTCCCAAATGTCTTTGCATAGTTTGGGTATTTACCTGGAAAAAGATGGGGAGATTGGATCCTGCTTTACACCAATGGAAGTATGGGATGGACCAGATGAACTCTTTGTGTTTTTTTCTGCTCCCTGCATCCATGTTACAGATGTGAAGTCCCGAAAGATCTATTCATCTTTCCTTCTTCTACTGACATATTAAAAACACACCCTGCCCAACAAGCTTACTGCTCCAGGATGAGCAGTACATTCCAACAGTTCTCAAAATACATCAGTTCATTTTACAAACTGAAACATCTTCCTCCTATCTTTCCCCCTCACAATGCCTCAATTTTAGAGAAAAATTTCTCAGCTCAAATCTGATCAGAAGATTGGAGCAAGACACATGAGTCAGGAGCAGGACCACCACAAATGCCCCAGCTCAGTTTCTCATAGAATCATAGAATAGTTTGGGTTGGAAGGGACCTTAAAGATCATCGAGTTCCAACCCCACTGCCATAGGCAGGGACACCTCCCACTAGACCAGGCTGCCCAGTGCCCTGTCCAGCCTAGTCTTGAACACCTCCAGAGATGGCATCCACAACCTCCCTGGGCAACCTGTTCCAGTGTTTCACCACCCTCACTGTAAAGAATTTCTTCCTTATGTCTGATGATTTGACATTTCAAGAAAAGTTACACTCGCTCAAGACACCTGAGGTGATGAGGCCAGGGACCATGGGGAAAAAATTCAATCAAAAGAAAAGATTATTACTTCTTGAACCTTGCAGGCAACTAACAGAAAACCTGGAGTGTGGGATTAATGGACAAAAACAGTATATAAACAACATTCTGAGTATACTGAGCTCATCTTTATTTCAAGAATCTTTCCAAATTGGGTGGAAAGAGCAAGGAAATGCCAATGGGACTGAAGAGTCGGAAGGCTCTTGCATGCTTCTGTCTGACTCTTGGAGAAATAAAGTCCTTCACTGAAAATAAAAGTCAGGTCAAGGACCCCAATTTATGACAAGCCTTTGATTCTTTTCATAGAAGCCACCTCCATGGCCTACCTTCACCTACCTCTCTTGCCTTATCCTGCCACAGTGAAGAAGTATTTTCAATGACAGACCCTACCTATGTAGCAGTAAGCATTTTTCTTTTTTCTTTGGGGATATCAACTCTCCATTCTAGCTTTAATTGTTAAGCTCTAGGTGAAACTTGGTCTCTCATGCAAATTGTGACTGTGTATCCATAAAGCTCTGCTATGAAACAGCTGAAACTGTTTACTCTGGCTGTCCTGTCTGGGAGGATGCTGAGACAGATCTTCAGTCCCCTGATTGTCAGCAGCCTTCTTGCTTCTGATTTCTAGTCCCACTTTCCTCAAGACAAATCTTCTCTGGTAACAACATCCAGCTCACTGTACTATAGCACTGCTGTTACGGCCACTACACCACGCATTGTTCTACAGCCATGTATCCAGACATGCATCTTGAGACAACTAAAATGCTCAGAGTTTCAGATCACAATCTAGGGTCATAAAGAAGGGGTTTCTCACAGTACATGTCCACTTGTCAACAGAGAAAAGTTTGCAGCCTGAAACCTGATGTTTATTTGTGCTCCCATTATATGAGAAACCGTACCATTTCATGAAGAGAGATGCCCATTATTTCGATCACACCATGGGTAAGCCTCCATAAAAGAGCAAAAGAGTTGCATAACCATCAGGGTACTGAGCATCAGGGCTGCAGGCAGGATGACTGTATGCCTCAGGTTAAATACAGAATTATGGAATGGTTTGGG
>VZTY01008916.1:837-20612 GCA_013400935.1 Turnix velox
AAGGGTGCTGAGGGATCTGACAGAAGTTATTGCAAGGTCACCCTCCATCATCTTTGGTAAGTCATGGGGAACAAGAGAGGTACCTGAAGACTGGAGGAAAGCAAATGTCACTCCAACCTTCAAAACGGGCAGTGGGGATGACCCAGGTAATTATAGACCAGTCAGCCTCACCTCCATCCCTGGAAAGGTGATGGAGCAATTTATGCTTGATGCTGTATCTAGGCATGTCAAGGGTAAGTGGGTCACAAGGGGCAGTCAACATGGATTCCACAAGGGAAAGTCATGCTTGACCAATGTCATAACCTTTTATGATGATGTGAAATTCAATTAAATTGTAGAGTCTTGCATCTGGGCAAAAACAACCCCATGTATCAGTATAAGTTGGGGACCGACCTGTTAGAGAGCAAGCAGTGTAGGGACAGGAGGATGGGCATAAGCCAGCAATGTGCCCTTGTGGCCAAGAAGGCCAATGGCATCCTGAGGTGTATTTGAAGGGGTGTAGTCCATAGGTGGAGAGAGGTTCTTCTCCCCCTCTGCTCTGAGCTGATGCGACCACATCTGGAATATTGTGTCCAATTCTGGGGCCTTCAGTTCCAGAAGGACAGGGAACTGCTTGGGAGAGTCCACCACAGAGCCACAAAGATGATTAGGGGCTTGGAGCATCTCCTTTCTGAGGAAAGGCTGAGGGAGCTGTGTCTTCCTAGCTTGAGGAAGAGGAGACTGAAAAGTCATGACCTGATTCATGTCTATAAATATGTAGAGGGTCAGGATGATGGAGTCAGGCTCCTATCCATGACCTCCAATGATAGGACAAGGGGCAATGGGTGCAAGCTGGAACACAGGAGGCTCCACAGAAATCAAAGAAAAAACTTCACAGTGGGGGTGAGAGAACTGTGGCACAGGCTGCCCAGAGAGGTTGTGGAGTCTTCTTCTCTGGAGACATTCAAATCTTGCCTGGAAGCCTTCCTGTGTGACCTGATCTGGGTGTTTCTGCTCGGGCAGGGGGATTGGACTAGATGACCTCTTGAGGTCCCTTCCAATCCCTGACATCCTGTGATTCTCTCATGGGACTCCAGCCCCCTTCTTCTGTACATTTACATATGTAGACAGTAGATGTTACCCAATGGTATTCATGACAGTAATCACAATAGGTGTGCTGTGACCATACCAGCTCCCTCTCACAATTCAGAAGTCACATTCTGATCTTATTTCCAGGGATCTGGTTTAAGTGAGGCCTTGATCTTTAAAACACATTATCTTTGTGATGAGGGGAAAGGCAAATAGACCCTTTCCTAGTATGAAAGGTCATGTCATTCACATGCCTAATGTCTTCAGCTGTAGTTCAACAATGAATTCTGAAAGATACTGTCTTATGCTTGAAGTCAAATTTATGTTGGATGCTTTCTTTGTGGATAAAATTTTATTTAACATGGAAAAATAATTTGCAGCTGAAGAAAGAAAACAAGTTAGTACAAGTAACGGTGTTCTTAATGATGATATCTAATGTAAATCAGGAAAGAGACCTACTCGCCTTTCATTCAAGCCCAACTTTTGTACAGGTATGAGTTCTACAATACATTCTTGATTTAGTTCATTGTTACTTAATTCCCTTGCTGGGCATGACACAGGCCCCCGTACTGCATCAGTAAAATATGATAGAAAGCGTAATGTAAAACAGGATAAAATAGAAGGGTGGAAAGGAGTATAATAGCTAGCACCATTGGTCCAAGGCATACCAAGGTGTCAGGTTCAGACAGCATGCCATCGGTCCTTCTGATCCTTGTGATTCTCAGTGGAAGAGGCCTCCACAAATCCAAGGTGTCCTGCCAGTCTTTCTGCTTGGTGGGAGAAGGTTCCAAAGAAAAGGCTGCTGAGGTGCGATCCTTTATGCTAAGCAACACGCCTGTCCCTCCCCATCTCATGATGTGTCTTCTGGGTCTTTGCCAATCTCCACCTTTATCAGGTGAAAGCACTATGCATACCCAAGGAGGCTGTTTGGGGGCAAGGTCTCCTCTGGAGGTGGATCGCCTTAGGCTAGGAGGTGTGTTACTGTATTATAATGACATTATAATGACCAAAGTTCATCTAAGGTCCATACCACAATAGTGATCAATCTCCTTTGACATCTTAATTTCAGCAGCTTCATTAGCTCCAGCTTGTCACAATAATCCTATTGTTAGAAGTCCCATATCACAGTCCCAAAAACTCTGTTGTTAATGGGGAACAGTACAGTAGTCTTCATACTTCACAATTCTCCCTCAATCTGCATTCCATCTCAAGGGTAGGCTCTGTGACTCCAGAAGGTTGTTGCAGACTTCTGTCAAAGAGTTAGCCTAAGTTTTGGGGTGCCCTGTGGTCTGAGCCCCTGATGCCAAGGTTGAGACAATCTGGTTCTTCGAACTGGTTCTCTCCTTACACCAATTAAAGGAGAGTGAACAACAGATCAGTCTACTGGGGTGATTTATGCAGCCTCCAGTTTGCAATTCTGCATCACTCTCTAGTACTCTTATCATATGCAAGCAAAAAGTAACTGATAAGCCAAGCACTTCTGGCANCTGCTGAGGTGCGATCCTTTATGCTAAGCAACACGCCTGTCCCTCCCCATCTCATGATGTGTCTTCTGGGTCTTTGCCAATCTCCACCTTTATCAGGTGAAAGCACTATGCATACCCAAGGAGGCTGTTTGGGGGCAAGGTCTCCTCTGGAGGTGGATCGCCTTAGGCTAGGAGGTGTGTTACTGTATTATAATGACATTATAATGACCAAAGTTCATCTAAGGTCCATACCACAATAGTGATCAATCTCCTTTGACATCTTAATTTCAGCAGCTTCATTAGCTCCAGCTTGTCACAATAATCCTATTGTTAGAAGTCCCATATCACAGTCCCAAAAACTCTGTTGTTAATGGGGAACAGTACAGTAGTCTTCATACTTCACAATTCTCCCTCAATCTGCATTCCATCTCAAGGGTAGGCTCTGTGACTCCAGAAGGTTGTTGCAGACTTCTGTCAAAGAGTTAGCCTAAGTTTTGGGGTGCCCTGTGGTCTGAGCCCCTGATGCCAAGGTTGAGACAATCTGGTTCTTCGAACTGGTTCTCTCCTTACACCAATTAAAGGAGAGTGAACAACAGATCAGTCTACTGGGGTGATTTATGCAGCCTCCAGTTTGCAATTCTGCATCACTCTCTAGTACTCTTATCATATGCAAGCAAAAAGTAACTGATAAGCCAAGCACTTCTGGCACTTTCTTCCTTCCCTTTTCCATCATCTGAGATGATGAAATAGTTCTTCTGCTTCACCATGTGGCAAAGATAGGAACTTGGAAGTATAGGAGAAATGAGACACACACCACCAGAGTACTGTGTCCTATTCTACTCTGGTGAGATCTCCAGAGCTTGAGTTCTCAGTAGAATTAAGATAAGAATCTGTTAGACTGGGTTGAGAGAAGGGCCACAAAAATGATCCAAGGGATGGAACACCTCTGATGAGGTTTAAAGGCCCCTTCCAATCCAAACTAGCTGATTCTATGATTTTATGGTGTAATGCTATGTATTCATGGCCTGTACTCAGGAAAACTGTAGGCAAGTTGTTCCTTTAAACAGTTCAGAAAGATTGTCTTGGCAAGTCACATATGTTGGAGATGTCTCATCCCCTATCTAAGGAGAAAATTACATTCCTTCTGTCATCTCTCAAAATTACTGAAAGAGATCAAGGATTTTTTTCTTTAACAGGTTAATTTTGATCACACTTACTTCTGTCTCCCTGTGGCACCCAGATATTTCTTTCCCATTGCTAGGTCTCTTAACCCTTTCCAGAAGCTGCAAGCTATTCCATTCCCCCCACAGCTATCACTTAGTCAGCTTAAGTGATTCTATAATAGAATATATTAAAATTCTTATCTTTGAGCTGCCCTGATGTAATGTCATACTACAGGATCTGTCACTGTGTTTGAACATCCTCATTTAATATGTTAGGATGTTATCTGCAATGTGTCACACGGCTGTCCCTTGCTGTACCCTAATATACAAGGAAAAGCAGAGGAAAGCAAGCACCCAAGCTAAGCAGGAGTGGAGGAACAAATTCTGAAAAAGAGCTAGGAAGTAAGACATTTTACAGTAGAGTAACATTTGGACTCCACCAGTTCCTCTCTCTCTCATCACTGTTGGAGGTCTATTTGACAGTTCTTTTAGAGGAGTTTTCAAAGTAGTATTTTTTAAACTGTGTGATAGCCTTTGGAGTAGTTTATGTGTGAGCCGTGGAGCAAAACTCATGGAAGCACTCAGAATCAGGACAGGACTGAATATCCATTGAGATTTATTCTGCAGTTGGACAGTTACCTGTGTTGTATTCCTGCTGTTCTTTATTTTCTCTCTGCTGAAGAGTAAAATGCAGTAATACAGTAATACAGCTACAGCACTCTCACACGGATGCATGTGAAGCATAAACACAAGAGGAATAGATCTTAAAATGCTGAAATTTTAAAAGCACTAGCTCACATATTAAATTGTGACAGAAAGATCGGTACAGAGGAAATAGTTCAGTTACTTTTACAGAGAGTGAAGCCACAAAAGACAAAGGTTGCACTTTCTCTAAGTGTACTGATTACTGTACCATTGCTTATCTGTTCTGCAAGTCAGCTCTCTCAAAATCAGCACTCTAATATTTGGCAGGTTTGTAGAAAACATGAGTACCCTGTAGTAGAGATTTTCAGGAAATTTCTCTCAGGCTTTGATTTTGGTTTAGATACATTCAGGTAATATCATATATCAAAAAAGCTTGTGATGATAAGCTAATTTACAAGTATTTACCTTTAAAATACTTAAATATTTGTGGCAATTAATGTCTTTTTGTGAGAATAGGAAGGGCTACGGAGCAAAGAAAAGGTTTGGTTACGTGGATTCAGCTACCTGGTAAGGTCTTGGAAATTACCAGAGGTGAGCTAAACACCAACTCTAAGTGCAAACACAGGGTTTAATATGATATATGTCTATTAAATATGGACCTCTTCATTTTGTCAAAGAAAAATAACTAGTCTGGGGTTCAGAGGTAGAGATGGGTGTTAGCCTACACTTCAGTGATATTTTGAAAAGCAGAAATACAGGCAAGAAAACACTCTCCTCTGTGAGGAAAGGAAAAAAAGGACACAGGACTTCTTTTTGTGGTGTCTTCTCCCTGGAAAACAATGCTTCCCTAGCCTGGTAGAAGTCATGTAGCAGTGACAACACAATGCTCCCTTGAAATCCCTAGGATTCTTTCATAAGAATTCAGCAACACTGAAGCTGAATCTCAACCTCTGCTATGTCAGTTATCACCATCAGATCTATTCTGAACCTGAGAATCTAGGATACTCTTTACCTCTTTAGAGAGGTCTAATAATCCTCCACAAACTTTCTCTGGGAGCAGGGAAGGCTATCCTCTACCTCTGGAATAGAACTGATTCACCAACTTTGCAGTCTTTGTTACATCATTTCAGCCCACTTCTCTCAAGTAAAGAACATTGCTTTCAAATATAATTTAGAGAGCACCAGATTCTATCTACAGACAAGCTGTTTTCCCTTAGAGCTTCAAACTACAGCACATATAGTCTGAATAAGGTCAGAAGTCATGCCTTGGAGGGGATATAGATTATGAAAAGAAGCTAATAATATTTTTTAAAAAGCTAGTATCTGAGCTTCTTCCCATCCTTGGTAACTTGAAAGATTTTTCTGATGAACCCTCGTCTTCTTCATATCCATGGTACTTTAACTTGTCTCCCATTCCCTGATGACTTCTTAGGAAAGCATCAGCATTTTTGCACAGAATTTTAACACCAACTAACAAGCCAGGTCAAAAGGAGTATCCTGCTGCTATAACTTTTCTAGAACAGACAGCAAGTCTATATAACATTTGGTGGTGAGCTACCACCTCTTCTGTCATCCCTCTGTTCTTTGACACATGGAGATTTGTGCAAATGGGGGCAGGCAGAACCTTTATAAAAATACAACTCCATCCATATTCATCTGGAAACCACATTTTTCTGCATAGTGATTTTTTTTTTGTTTTATTTTATTTTGCCAGCATTCTGTTAGATGTAGTTCTGATTGTAACCTGACCACCAAGCTCCCCAAACTGAACTTTTGCACTGATTAAAAGTAAAGGCAGTGTGTTTATGAAAGTCGGTAAATCTGTGAGTCAAAAGAAGACACCTTACCAAAGGGTCAGAATTCGATATAAGGAAGAAAACATCCAAAAGCATGGAAGAAATGCTACTCCTTGGCTAAAAAGATTCTGTTGCTGAGAAAAAATCAAACATTAATAATTCATTTCTTTACAGACTTTCTATTCTTGACTCTAAGGAGGTAAAACAGTTTGAAAGCCCCACAAAGGTGGGGGAAAATAATATATATTTTCTTCCTCCAGTACATTTTAAAGCAATTGACCCCAGTATGGTGAAAAGGCCTCTACCCTCATGGCAGAAAACAACTTTGAATGCCCAGTACAAAATTTAATATCTATGAGCTGGGAAAGAAAGAACTAGGAAAAAAAAAAAAAAAGAAGCTACCAAATTGATGCCTTGGTTCATATCTTTCAATTTATAACAGCATTTTGGATCAATGAAGAAATGAGAGGAAATTTAGCTTAGAAAAATTTCAAACTTTTTAAGAAGTTTAAAAATATTTTTCTACTCAGTTACTGGTCCACCGTATGTTATTTCATACGCTGGAATTATTTTACTATTGTTTTCTGATGCACTGCTCCTCATTCAGATTTTGACAGACAAAGAGACACAGCAAGGGTGTATTTTGAGGGGAGGTTTTCTTTCTGCATTGCCTGGTTATAGCTTCCACTAGGAACATGATACATATTCTTCAATATTAGGCAGGCAGTTTATACTCACACTATCCTCACTAACATTTTTGTATCCCTTGGATAAGACAGAATATTACAAGGTCTACATTAGAAGTGTTTCAGAAATTTTTTCTTTACAGGGCAGATTTTTGAGGGCCAACTACTGAGGTAGGGATGACACAACTGAAATAACATCATTTCTTGATGCCAGCTATTAATACTACTACTAACACTTTTAACTTTTCTTTTAACTTACTTTTTCTAAACTGATCTAGTTAAGAAATTGAAAACCTGCCTTGAAGCCTGAAGTTATATTCCAGCCAATTATATTTTGCAGTTTTTTGTAGAGTGAGATTTTTCATAGCTCTGTTAAACAATCAAATGTGCTTACTTTTTATTTAAAAAAATCTGTCTTTGTTACATGTCTTTTGCTATGTGCCACCTCTTACTTTAGCATTTCAGCATTTCAAAAACGCTAACTTATCTCAATCAGTTCTGCTGAATTTTATTAAGAGTATTAGAGCCCAACTGACAGATCACAGAAAAATCAAGTGATAATCTGAAGTCACATCCAACTCCATTCTTAGAAAATAAAATTATCAACAACTAAACACATCTTCATAGTCTTCCTGGAATCAAACAGAACAAGCAAACTGTCAAAACCAGAATTCTTCTGAAACAGTACCTTGACAGTTGATAACAGTGGATCATTTCATCACATTCCACTGTTGAAAGAGTTATAAGTGAAGCACTTGTTTTGTCTTTAAAGATCAAATCTTTAATCTTTTTTTTTTTTTTTAGAGGACCAGCATTTACTTTAGATTCACTCTATAAACTTCAGCAAAGGCTAATATTTACACTTTTTTTTTGTTGTTTTTATTTTGTCTTTCTGAGAGCACTATCAGCGCCAAAGAGAGGAAAATACCACCACAGTAAAAAAATGTAATAAATCTATTGAAAACACGTGGAAGCAATTTCTCAGAATATACTCACCATACATATGCCTGCAGATTTCATCTAGAGAAACTATATTATGTCATACTTCTCAGAACCAGAAAAAGACACTGCTAGTTTTCAAAGTGCAGAGTTGCCTGCTGCAGGCATCTGCAATTCAGATTTATTCTGGAAATAAAATTAAGCATAAATAAAAATAAAATAAACACAATCCAGTAGAAAGCTTACACAGTCTTGCTGAGGAAGCAGCCTATGCTATTCACAGTCCAAAGAAATCACATTTGTCTAGTATAGAAAAGGCAATGAAAAAAAATGCATGGTCCCCTCCTCTATTTCTTTATGATATGTAATTTTAGTAGTCAACACAGTAATCGTTTTGTCCATTAGCTTGATAATAGCATCGAATTATTTCCACTTAATACCTGTAATGGTTCCATACCTCTGCCCTAATGTGTTGCTATGCACTGGTTTACTGAAGAAATTGTAAAAAAAAAAAAAAACAAACCAGTTGCAATACAACTATTTACAAAGCAAACATTACAAATTTTAGAACAAGATTTTTGTGGGTAAAGCTGCACAAATCTGCTCTAAAGAAGGAAAAAATCATAGCCAGTATGGTGCGTTTCGAGAGCAAAGCTGTTTAAGAGTTCAAATGAGCACAAGCATTTATATATTTCCATATACACACTTGGGCCGATTGATGACTTGAACTCACATTTGTACCAGGTAAAAATTAGTCACAGAATCACAGAATACAGGGATTGGAAGGGACCTCAAAAGATCATCTATTCCAATCCCCTTGCTGGAGCAGGAGGACCTAGACCATGTCATACAAGACTGCATCCAGATGGATTTGGAATGTCTCTAGGGAAGGAGACTCCACACCCTCTCTGGGCAGCCCATTTGAGTGTTTCCCTTCTTTTCTGCTGAGTTTCATGACTTCTCCTAAGCTCATTTTAAATGTCTGTGGATTCAACTACACTTGTACCAAGCCCATCCTAGTAGAATCTTCTACTTTCCTTAGATACATTCTTGTCTTAGACAAGTGCCCTTTGCAGCAGCTATCTCATGCATTGAATCCAATTTTGTCAAATGAGGTTTTGAGGTATGCCAGTATATTCCCCTGGGACTAAAAAATCCTAAAGCATCTATGCAAGATATGGTCCTCAGCACTGAACTCATGCTTCTCACATTCCCACCCTATCAGCTGGAGGTGCCATCGTTCACTTTTCAATGATTCTCACAGGACATTGGAACTAGATAAGATGTTTCAATGTCAAAGTGCTTCTAAGAAAAATTCCTTTGGAAACACAGCAAATGCAAAATGAACCAGGTGAATATCTTCTGGAGTCCTTTACTAGGGATTGCTTCTATTTCATTTTAAAGTATTTGAACAAGGCAGAAAATTTTCTTCTTAAGCTCTGCCTACAATGTCCACCTAGAAAAGTATTCTTTGAGAAGCACAGCAGATGCCCAATTCATGGAAGAGCTATTTGGTTTAGCCTAGAGGTCCTGCATTTCAGTCTTTGTGTAAGATTCCATTCAAAGATAAGAGTCTGGCTTTGCAGAAGAAAAAGGATGCAAGGGAATGCCAGCTTATCAGAATGGTTCTCCTACAAGAGGAAGGTTAGAAGCAGGTGCAAATCAGAAATCATTCATTATATATCTTAGGCCTTCAGATGCTATGGAGTGCTAAAAAAAAACAGAGTAAAGCATTATGAAGTAGGAAAATGCTACCTCTTCATATTTAGGACATAGTTTGAGTTAGTTTCTTTCTTACTTTTACATAGCTAAATGTATATTGAGAAGATAGTAATAAAAGACTATGGCCTAAAACAAAGAAAAAATAAAACCCAGCAAAAATAATTGACTAGACCAATCCACAGTGGATTTTAAAGGTCACTGCCCTTCAAGCCTGATTCTTTTCATTTTGATGCTTGGACTTTCTTTTCCGTCTATCAATGTAGAGCAATGCTGCAGCTTCCATGGCATGAAATGGCACACTTAAACATTAACCCCTAATATCCATAATCATCACTCATTTTTTTAAGTAGTCTTTTTCTTAAATAGTGTTTTTAATAGGCAGCTTCAAGTTTGGAGATAAATGACTTGTAGTAGGGTAGAAATACAGAGAACCGTGTAAAATTTAGAAGGTAGATCTGGAAAACGACAATGTGTGTGAATCATAGAATGGACCTTAAAGATCATCTAGTTCCAACCCTCCTGCAGTGAGCAGGGACATCCTGCACTAGATCAGGGTGCTCAGAGCCTCAGCAAGCCTAATGTTGGATGTCTTCAGGGATGGAGCTTCCGCCACCTCTCTGGGCAACCTGTTCCATTGCCTCACCACCCTCATGGTGAACACTCAAGTCCTTCCATTTTTTCCTCCAGTTTGCCTTCAGGCAGGTTCCACATACCCCTCTTTTACCCCATCCCCTGCCTCTGCTCCACACCAACCCTTTTCCAGCCCATTTTCCCCCAAATCCCACACACCTGGGCTTCACTGGAGACTCCTCCCCTCCTCATCTATTCCAAATCAGTGCCCTCCGCCCTCTCTCCTATTTAATACCAGCTGGTAAGGGCAATAGCTACTGTTTGCCCCCCTGTGGGATGCTCCTCCTGGTGTCTCTGCTGCAGGATGCACCACTGGTGAGTTGCATTTTCTAAGAGGACATGGTGGGAGGAGAATGGCTGGGGGTCCTGCTGGCTTCCCCACCTGGTTAGGCAGGGGGAGAGATGGGTGGGAGGAGCGAAGAACTCAGAGTGGGAGATTGGTGAGTAAAGTTTTTCATGTAAACTAAACCAACTAAATGGATTAAAGGATCAAATGATGAAGAAATAAGAGAAGATAAAACCTGTGAGACTTATTCTACAGCCAAAAAGTTGAGAGATAAAAGCTCCTCAGGACCATGAGGAAAGGTATAGGTAAATGGAAGTTAGAACAATGAAGAAAAGAGAAGCTAAGAAAATGGCAGGTTGTGAAAGCATTAATGGCTGAGTAGGAATTCTGAGACAGCAGTGAAAAAGTATAGCATGGAATAAGGGCTGTTGAACAGGAGGTAAATAAAACTGTGAGAGTGTTGGAGAAATGGAAAGCTTCAGAAATTAAGGATTAATTCTATAGAAGAAAAAATGAAAGATATGAGCTGAAATAGTTAGACAAAGGATTCCTTCATGTCACAATAGATATTGAGGATGATAATGGGAGTAGATTATTATCTCAGGGATTTTAGGGTCTTATTTTTGTTATTTTTCAGTCAAGTTCCTTGGAGCAGCCTGGGGAATAGGTTGAGTCAAAGGTGCCCCTTACTTTTGTCCCGGGGGGTACCCAGATAGAGGAAACATGGATCAGTAGAAGGACCCACTTTAAGAAAGGTTCTTATAGATGACATTAATGCAACAGACTGGAGAGGACTTGGCAGGATTGCCTTAGCCTTTGCTTAGAGAGAAATCAGGTTTACTTTGGATTCTACTTCAGACTTGGGGACAAACATGCCCTTTTAGACAACCTTTCAAAGTAGGGCCACTCTCTTGACCTGGATCAGCCCCAAGCCAGACCATATTGTTTTCACCTTCTCTTGGAAAAAGTTTCCAGTTGGCAGCTGTCAATACAGAGTCATGATGCACCCTGCAGTGAGCATGGTGCAACCAAGGTCAGAGGTAGAGCTGAAAGCATCCTGGGGAAAAAAAAGCAGGAATACAAAAACAAATGCAATCTTTTAGTTTGAAACACAGCAACTAGGTGGGAAGGAGGAAAAAAGATATGTAAAAGGCAAAAAAATACAGCAGGTAGAAAGTGTTCTAAAAGCACTGCTAATTGCATGTACTGTTTGAGTTATTCTGGGGAAAGAGTAGTTATTCAGTATCTTCATCATCTTCCAGTGTAACAGTTGCCTTTTTAATTACAATTCTGCAGAAAGTAATGCTTGATTAAAACAGTGCAAGTTTTAAACAAATTTTCAAAGGAAATACAAAACCACTGTTGACTGTTTCTTTAAAGCCAACAAGCAAACTGTAAAGGTGCCCATGTTATGATCAGTTATGAACCACTTCAGAGAGCATCTCATTCAGATGAACTTAAGCAGCAGTCTGTCTCCTGTTTTGTTTCTAACTCTCAAAAAAAACCCAAATACTCAAAGGACCAACAGAATTATATCCAGCTTCTCACAACAATTCATGGAAGGAATTTCTGTTTATTGACACACAGGTATTGCTGGATAAAAATTATAAAATCAATTTTTAAAGAAAGACCTTTTGAATATTCAGATAATGAGATAATTTATTGGA
The DNA here is from genome assembly GCA_013400935.1 of Turnix velox. NCBI lineage: Eukaryota > Metazoa > Chordata > Aves > Charadriiformes > Turnicidae > Turnix > Turnix velox. The sequence goes on from VZTY01008916.1 coordinate 12,906, forward strand.
TAATCAAAATAAAAACTAAAAAAAAACCCCTGAACTCTGTGAAGAGCACATAAAAATCTGAGATGAGGAATCCATGTGTAGCTTGGATAACATTAATCCTGCTTTAGAGAAGGGAAATCAATTAAGAGCAGTTTTTCTGTTGGGGAAAAAATGTTTACATCACTCTTTAGACCCTGTGACTTTTCACATGAAAAAGCACAGAACCGTGCTGTGGGTTTGTTTTCAAGAAAACATCTCCTCATAAAGACAACATTGAAAAGAAACTAATGAAATTCCAAGGTGTTCTAGAATGGCTGCTTTATTCTGATCAGTGGTAGATTGCACTATTGACCAAATGTCAGACACAGAGCAATACAGTGATTGAATAAAAGTGTATACATAATCAGAGCAGAGAACTTTGCCAGGACTTAACTTGGTTCCTTCTCCAGTAATGCCAACAGAAACCTTTTATTTTCCCTTTCCCTCTTTGCCATTCACACCCTTGCTCTCCTGTAGAGTGCTGCTACATTTCCATTCACCTCCTCCTTCCTATTCTGTTGGTGCCTCCAGATAAAATAATGCAAGATGCTGTAGGCAGTGACACTGATGAAATATTTGCAGACCAGATATTAATCTGTTATCTCTTCTGTAGGTGTGAGATGTGATGAGGATGACAGAGAACTCTGCTTTGCAGGCCTTAAGTAATTTGTGCCAAAGATATTTAGATCTGTCTTTGAGCAGTGCAAATCAGTTATTATGGGAGGAGAAAGCCCTTGGGAAGCCTACCTTGAAACATATTTCAAACACCAGGGGACTTGCATGAAAATTGGGTAATGAATGAAATTCTGATTGCAGAAAAATCACTAAGGGACATGCCTTCTGTTGCATGCCACTGCTCTCTATGTAAACCCTAAATGCTTAATGATGTAAACTTTTGTACTGCAGAATTTAGTAATGCATTCTCCCCTTCAAATTGCTTTTTTTCCTTTTTGACAAGGAGGGTGTTGAGTGGAATACTAGTTTTGTCCACTGTAAGAAAAGATAAATAATTCAGCAGCTGCTGGGGTGGCTTAATAGCACAAAAGACCAAGTGTGAAGTAAGTAAACTTTCTCACCAGGATGTGAGAGTTACCCTAGCAGAGAAGCACCAGTGTGTCTGCAGATACAAAGACTGAGCTGTTAGATAGCATTTTTTTAATGCTGCGGATTCTCATGCCAAGGTGGACAACACAGCTGAGCTTCAAGATACATCTGGATCTTTTGCTTCTTGATTATTTTTTATTGTTTTTTTTTTTTTTTTTCCCCAAGACACTTTACAGACTAGGGTGATTGTGAAGATTCCTGTCCTGAAGGTTTGAATTCCTATGACTGTATTGGTCATTTCAACTCCAGTCTTACTCGGCTTCCCATCCACACAGAGCTGAGTTGTCTTTTTCAGGCTGAGCTACTCCTCATTTTTCCAGATTAAGAATGCTCCAAGATCAAAATATGCTCCCATTCTGCTCTCTTATTCTATTTTATTGGAGAGATGGAGATAGAGAAGTGCAGGGGTCTGGGAGGCAAAAATCGGAAATTTCAGCTCCTCAGAAGAAAACCATGAAGGAGAAATAAATTTAATAAAAATTGAAGGTTTAATTAACAAGCATCCAGTGTTTCTTGCTACATTTTTCTGTGTAAAGGAAAGGAAACCATAGATAATTGAATGAAAGGAAACCTGACTTCATTCTTCAGGCATTTCTAGGTTTGTATTGAACTGAAAATTGATACTTCTTGTTTTTTTCCCAAATAAAACAGTATTTTCTTCCAAGCCTGTATGACGGACCAGTCACAGAACTTCTTTTGTTTTGATGAATAAATATTCATTCTCTGTTTTACAGAATGAAAAACTGGGTATAAAATTGAAGCCATCTGCTTCAGGCGATGACAGGGATGTTGGCCAGGGAATGATACCTGTTGCCGAAGCCTGTTGCTAAATTGCTAGTCCACAGCAATTTACACTGTAAGCCAACAGTTTTATTTTACAGTATGTTTTTATCCAGCACCCAAAGTAAAAGACATTATTTTAATGGCACTATTAACCCTCAAAATGCTGTGAAATACCTGTGAAAGAAGTAAAATACTTGTTTTCTGTGATTCAAGGGACATAAATGTGACTAATATGATTAAACTAGACTGAGTTTTTAAGAAAGCTCATTAGATCAATATAATTCTATTTTCTACACCTGTATTTCTCATCATTGTTAGAGGTACAGGAATGGCAAGAGCAGATTCGTTTATGCCATCACTGAGAGATGAATTAAAGGAAATCATAAAAAAAACCAAAGAGCATGGATTTATCTCAACTTCTAAAAAGATCAGATTCACTGTATTATCACTCACTGTGCATCCACTTTGTGAATCTGTGACATGAATGATCACTGAAAAACGAGCTTTAAAGACAAATTGACACAGCTGAGAAAAGTAAGTATCCAGAGTACTAAGTGCCAGTACTTACAGTTGACAGACAATGGTAATCTAACATTAGTACAACTACAATCAGGGAATCAGAATTTTTCTTCTATATTATTTGTTCTATTTGATTACATGACAAGTACTCATTTTCATGTCTGTACTAGATCAGCACAGAATTGTCCCTATATCTCAGTGTAGCCCTATTTTGTTTGATACTTGTTACTGCATATACAAGCCACAGGAGAAAGTTACCATATGTTTTCCCTGGGTACAAATGTAGGTATTTCTAAATTCATCTTGTGGGTAGGTGTAGCAGGAATTGTACAGAACAGGACAATGGATGGTGACCTTCTGCAAATGTGGCAAAGAATGTGATGTCACTACTGTCAGTGTATCTGAATCAATAGAAGGGCTTTTTTAAGCAGCAGCTTCAATACCTTTTCATCCAGATGAAATTAATTTTATCATACATTTGATTTTGGTTATCATTTTGGAATTTGTGCAGGAACATCCATATAAACAATTTACTTTTTACACTAGTGCTCAGAAATATCTGCCAAAATGGCAAATATAAACCCAATTTCAGTTCTGTTATTCTAATGTAATGACTTCTATTTGACTTTCCTGAATGTCATCGCCTTCCACTGTCATCCCTTAGCAGAAGCTAATTCTATATCTTAGTTGTAGATACATGTGGTTCCATTAGTTTTTTTAATGCAAGATAGGGCAAAGGGTTAATGAACATTTAAATATATATCTGTATTACTTATACTTTTGTACATTATCTCAGAAAACAAGAAAAAGCATTGGGAAAAACACTGTGTCCAGAAAAAGGTGAATGACAACATACAGGCATTTTTGTTTTCTGCCAAGCTTCAGAAGCATTTCATTGAAAGTGGGGAGACTTTCTTTGGAGGGTGGGAGGGCAGAAGGCGAGAAAAGGATGTATCTAAGCCTGCAAGCCTTTAATTAGGTGCGTAAGGGAAGAAATTTAATATTAATTTAAACCTTAATGTGACCCTGTACCAAGGAGTAACCAACCTCTTCATATGGATGTTCAAGGTCTAGATTCTAATTTCTACTAGCGTCAAGGATGGGTAGAAATCTCCACATCTCTCTACAGTGCCTCCTCTGTAGATATGAGTATCAGTTAGGTTCAAGTGAGAGACTCCATGCATCACAGTCTGTTCAATGGGCTAATGCCAAGAGCCACAGTATCAGTACTTTGCTATACAACCCCAAGCAAGTCTCTTCATTTTTAAGTGCCTCAGTTTCCCCATATTCAAAATATCTGTAGTATTCATTTTATTAGAGCAATAACATGAGGTAGCTTGGAGGTTCCTGGATAGATGCTGACTTGGCATGTAAGTGCATATTTACAAATGAAGATGTATTCTATTGCTATGAATACTGTGTATTACAGGCTGCTTGCATTATCAATTTAAGGAACATGAAGATTCAATCAAAGCTGTTGAAGACCTTGAAAAAGATGCTACTCTGTGTACATTCTGATAGGCTAAGTGTTGATTCAGCCTACACACATGCACAAATAATATCTCAAGTCATTAGGGTCTAGCTTATTTAAAAAGCAGTTTTCAAACTTTCAAACATCCTTTCTATGTGTGATCTGTGAGTTGCCTTCTACATTGGAAGGTGATAAAATGCAGGAATGTTCACACTCATGAGACAATAGCTTTGACTGAATGCTGTAAAATGAAATAGTCTCTTTCAGTTTTTCCTTTCAAAAGGAAAATTGCATAAATAATACATTTGGGCCTTGCAATACAAAACAAGCACAATAGCTACTTTACAGCTTTCATCAAAATGAAGGCCATCTTTTTCATTTATATTATGAAACTGGTAATACAATATCATCATCTCCGATTGGCTGAAATCATCTAGACAGCTCTCCTTTCTAGATAATGCTACTTGGTCCTTATGTCAATGGAATGTGTAATGATGGGAAATATAAGACATTTTTGTCATTGGTTAGCAATGAAGCTTTAAAAAGTAATAATGGAGATTTATTGAGGAATAAGCGATGCTTCACAGTGAAAAAAGAGTAAGACAAGCATCTGAAATCTTTCTGTGCTGTCTGTCAATGTTTTGCATTTATATGTACTCCTTTGTGTTCTTAATATGTTCTGTTTCAAGGGGGAAAGAGTAGCTTTATCTCAGAAGGACCCTATGATAGACAGGAGGCTAAGGATATACCTTCTAACATTAGATATATTTGGCTTAACAGAAAAATCCAGAAAACATTTAGGAGATGTTTTAAAGAGTATCTGGCATTTATGAAGGCAAGATATTGTGCTTCATTCCCATTGCCATCCTGAGGGCCATTTAATCTGCTCCCCACTCTCAGCTGAAGCTCCTTCTTTGACAGCTGTCATTGTCTTCTCCACTTATTTTGTTTCTTGTCTTTCGCCTCTTGTCCTCAGTTTTGTATTAAGACCAAAACTGAACCAAACGTAGAGTGTGACTAATCACACAAATCTATTCACAGTCATCCTTAGGGAGTTCTCAAGCCCTGGTGGCTACAGATATTTTGCATTCTCCTAGTTCTTTCCTGTATCATGAGAGAATACGACTTCATGTCTGGGTAAAGAATAATATTTTCTTTCATGTGATAAATGCTCTACCCTTCATCTTCTCTCCCAGTTGTAACAGCATTCTTCTCAGATGTATTCACAAATTACACATTCTGAATTTATTTTTCTCTCTCACAGTGACCTTTCAGAATAGGAGATGTTCCCAGAATGGAAACCAAAACAAAACCATACGAAGTTTTCAGATGCCAGCTGAGACTGATACTTGGTAGAGCCACTTTTTGACTGCATAGAATATACATACAAGAAACATCAATACAGACTTGGCAGTTGGCATTTAATAGCAAGTTCAATTCCAACCTAGTTTTTCCCTGGGCAGTCCACTAGATAAAGGAGTAAGCCAATTGCTAAATGTGTTGGCTTAAACATGCATCAGTTATAGATAACACTTTTTTAATCATCCTTTCCCAGTTGTCTACTGAAATTACACGTATCACGGATACTGAAGGATCAAGATCAGCTCAGAATGGGCAATATTTTGTAGCTGAAATGGACAGTCCACATTGGTGTATGGTTGCTTGGCTGTCATTAATCAGATGAGTATATGTAGAGTTATTTGAGTTCTTAGTTTTTATGGGCTTTGTCAACACCACATTCAGACCTTGAAGGGATTCAGTTCCAAGAAGGACCACTGGTCCATTCAGAGACTGATATATTAAGTTGAAAACAAGATCAATTTGACTTGAGTGGGAAAGAATATTTTCTCCTTTACTACACCTCAATCTTTCCCCTTGAAAATGGAATTTGGCTACTATGGGAGTATTTTGAGCATGACTTAACAATTTTTTATTCATACCATTATGCCAATGGGCATTGTTTCACTAAACTCCAGTTGTGCTTCAGATGGGAGACTGTGGTACTAAACATCCATGGTTAGTGCAATTCCAACTGGGTGCTCTGTTTCTTCTGCACTTAATCACTCTCTCATTGATTTAAAATTCTATTTTCTGAAAGGACCGACTTCCCCTGTTCTCTTTATTAAATTCAACAGTATGGGCTCATAATCCTTCTCCTTATCTTAACTTTAGAAAGAGTGGAAGTTGGTATGAGGCTTCTCATTTTCAAGCTGGGAGCTTGCACTTTTATTGCAAAATGCACTTGGAAAAGAAATGTATATCTTAATGTTTTAAGCTGTATTTTCCCCATCAGATGAACATAGTCAAACTTTCCATGCAGGCACTAAATTTGGGCATTCTAAATTCATATCTGGAAAATGAACATTGACATGGATCTTCTGGGCAAAGCTGCTGCTATTAGATGTTATTTGAATGCCAAGGTCAACCATTAACATTATTTCCTCCTCCACATCATTATAATATTGTACTACAAATGTCATCAGGACTGTGACATGGATTGTAAGTCTATAACATTAATCTTCAGCTGGTCTGCAATTATATTCCTTTCACTATGGAACTTTTAGCTATGATTGGATGAAGAATAATGCTATTTTAGTACCTGAGTAAGAGGCTTGCAGAGGAAAGTTCCCTGGTACTGAGAACTCGCCAAGAGAATCCCATCCCTTCAAAAAAAATTATCTAAGTACAGATCAAGCACTGCTGTTGCCTTCTGAGGTATGAAACAAAACTGTTCATTATCAAATAGTCTGTGGTGCACTTCACAAAAGGTACCTTCAGCACACTTCTGTGTAGATATTTCTCCACTATCTCACTGGATACAGCATTGTTCACTCCTCTTATATCTGTCCCACTGCTTACCTTGCAGAGATTTCTTGCATCTTTCTTGCTGCCCTTTGTGACATAGGGTTTACTACTGAGTTAGTTAGCTGTCACAGAGGACTTTCTAGGAATTCAGCTAGGTTCTGTTTGTTTTGTCCCAGTTCAGAACGCAATAAAAGAAACATGCACAGCTTTCCCATGGATCTGAAAGTTTACCAGTGAGCTCCCTACTGTCAGTCTGGCATGCTGACACAGCCTGCCCCGCCACCTGGTGCAGTGCAGAGGTAACATCTTCTCTTGGCCCTCTGGGCTCTACTGTTTGCAGATCCTGTTCTGATGTGCCTGAGGCAGAAGAGACCGCAGTAAAAACACAAGCACTTCCCATTGAGCTTCAGTCACTTCTGCTAGTCTTAAAGTTCTTTCAAGGTTCGCTCTTACCAGGAGCCCCACGGTAAACTGCTGGCAGATAGGGAGCTGATTTGGAGCAGTTGATGCCCTTGGGGGAGGGGAAAAAAAACCAAACGGGTCTTTGTTCTTCAGCCTGGAGAAGGCTAAACGGGAGACCTCACAGTAGCTTACAAATACCTGAAGGGGGCCTACAGGTAGGCTGGGGTAGGACTGTTCAATAGGAAATGTGGCCGAAGGACTAGGAATAATGGATGTAAATTGGAAGAGGGGAGATTCAGACTGCATATAAGAAAGAAATTGTTTATGGTGAGGGTGGTGAGATACTGGAACAGGTAGCCCAGAGAGGTTGTGGATGCCCCCTGCCTGGAGGGGCCGGGCTGGATGAGGCACTGAGCAACCTGATCTAGTGGGAAGTGTTCCTGCCTGTGGCAGGGGGGTTGGAGCTAGGTGATTTTTAAGGTCCCTTCTAACCCAAACCATTCTATGTTTTTGATGGTATCTAAACGCAGGGGGCTTTAATCTTGTTGGATGTGGACTTGTTTGCATTCTGCCTGTTTGTTAAGCAAGAACACTTTTTTTTTTTT
>VZTY01008916.1:23362-37929 GCA_013400935.1 Turnix velox
GCTCAATATCCTTCCTGTGTTGAGGGCTCCAGAACTGGACGCAATATTCCAGGTGTGGTCTCACCAGTGCCGAGTAGAGGGGTAAAATCACCTCTCTGGACCTGCTGGTCACACTCCTCCTGATTTGGTTGGCCTTCTTGGCTGTGAGTGCACACTGCTGGCTCATGTTGAGTTTGTCATGAACTGACACACCCAAGTCTTTCTCTACGGAGCTGCACTCAAGCCACTCTCCACCCAGCCTGTAAAGAGTTGATATTGTGGACTATCTGAATTAGAGTAAATTTCTTGTAGATTGTGTAACTATGTAGCACTATGGAATTAGTGTGAGAGCAATAGCTTCAATAGCATGAAGCTTTTTTATTTATTTGCTTTTCTCTTGTAATCTACCAAAGTCTTTTGAGATGCCCACCACCATACCAGAGATATTTGCTCCCATTCAAGCAAATGCCCACACTAAATGTGTGCTATGTCAAAATACATCAACCAGAAGGGCATGAGGAATCATAGATGTGTCCATAAAAACAAGACATAGAGGAAAAAAAAAGATAGAAGATGCATTTACTGTTATACCTTTCTGTTCCCCTAGTTATCTCATTTTAAAGTAGCAAGTAATATTTCTTTGTGTATTCCAAACCAATTATGAAAACATTCTCTGTTTATCTTCCTGCCTTTCTCTGTGTTACTGAACACAGTTCACTGATACTTTCAGGTGAAATCCTGTAATCATTTGGCTTTAGCCCTTTTACACCTCATTTTCTGTATGGAGCTCAATGTATCAATGTGAGCCACAGCTCACAGAAGGCATTGGAGAGCAGCTTGTACATCAAAAGCAAAGCATGAAAAAATTAACAAGAAATTAAATCATTAAAACTCATCAGTATTTTGCCCAAAATATTTCATCAAAATACTTCATTCTCTCTTCCAGCTCTAGATTGCACAGCATGTTGCATGAGATGATAAATTACATTATCTTCATTTTACAGATGGGAAACTGAGGCAAAGGGAAGCAAATAGACTCTCTCAATGAATTGATAATATAAAACTTATTTTCAGACTCTCATTCTGGCAGCCTATTCAATAGACTATCCTGTCTTTAATTCCATTCTGAAAAGGGTGAAAGAAATAAATATGATGCTATGTTAGCTTTTGCAAATCCATTTTCCCTTAGCACCAAGACAAAAAAAGCAAGAGTCAAATGCTTAAGACATTTAAAAATATGAAAGCACGCAGGAAGACTTTTTAGTTGCATTTTGAGCTGGCAGGAAACTCTGGCATCCTACTTCTATTTTATAATTTTTATAGCAAAAGATTTCATTGTAGTAACTGGAAATCATGGTAGTTTGCTGACAAGCTACCAGGTTCAAGTACTCATTTTCAAGCCAACTGTATTTGGAAACAATGTTTGGCACTGCAAATAAGCAGAGATATAAGAAAAATATTAAAATCGCTATGGGAGTGACAGGAAAAAATGGAGTGAGACAGATTCCTCCAGACTGATCCTTTATGATTCTTTTCTAGTTATTGAGTATATAAATTTCAATCCCCTAGTACAGCTGAGGGGAGAGAAAAATACATGATTATCATATCACTCAAAGCTGCACAACTTTAAAATCAACTCCAATATAAATTCACTCTCTATAAAATGACTTTTAATATTCTTTTCTTTAACATAGGTATTAAATTTTATATGATTAAAAATTTATTTACTCTCTCTTCCTTAATTTAGATTATTTGCTATTATTGCCTTTCCCAACTGATCTCAACAAAATCTCTCTGCACATTACAGCAAGAACATACTACTCGCTGTGACACATCACTGGGCTTTGAAAGCTAAGCCTTAAAGCAAATTAAAAGTGACCACTGCAACCTAGTGGCTCAGACAACTGAGCCTTATACTGCTGTTTCATGAAGGTGGAAGAGGAAGAAGGCAAATGATGTAGGAATCCTTTTCCTAGGTTAGGTAATGTGTTACAGAGCTGTAAGTCTTCTGCAAGATCCTGTTATCTAATTTACATTGGGACCCATCAAAATTTTGTCACATTAATTCATCTGTCTTCGATGATTTGCTATTTATTTGAGAAGCTGTGGACATAACTCAACAGGTCTGGATGTGTTGCATGAAAAGTAAATTAAAAAAAAAATAAAATAAATTGAACTTCATCCAAAATTATGTTCACTCAGAACATCACTCTTGAATACACTTTTGTCCAAGATAAAGTAGCTAGACTATGCCTCTATCAATTGTAAAGAAAATACGAAATAAAAACCAACAACCTAGAAACTGGTATACATTTTAAAATATGGGAGAGTAAGTGCTGCGAGGAACATGGCCATAACCACCAGTGAGGATAGCACTACCCTTTAAAATTTTTGTTACTTCCTTTGAACTGAGAAATGGACCTGGATTTTACAAGTACCTGTGATTTTCCACTTGTTCACCTCTTTTTTTTTTTTTTTTTTAATTACACTATGCATACAGAAATGTAAGTATACAGGAAAGCATGAGGTTGAGTTTTTCATCCAGTATCAAACATTTATAATAGATGCTGTAAATTCTTGCAATCAAGAAATATGAGGAATCCGAACATCATGGTTTTACTACAGTAGACCCACATATATATTAAGCCACACAGTAGTGCCTGCCTTCTCAGCAAGCTGATGTCAAAGCTGAATCTGAAGGTGGCTCAGGGGGGACCTCATAATTAGCTTCTCAATACCTGAAGGGGGCCTACAGAAAGGCTGGGGTAGGACTTTTTAATAAGATATGTGGTGGAAGGACTAGGATTAATGGATGTAAATTGGAAGAGGGGAGATTCAGACTGCATATAAGAAAGAAATTCTTTATGGTGAGGGTGGTGAGACACTGGAACAGGTTTCCCAGAGGTTGTGGATGCCCCCTTTCTGAAGGTGTTTTTGGGCAGGCTGGATGAGGCACTGAGCAACCTGGTCTAGTAGGAAGTGTCCCTGCCTGTGGCAGAGGAGTTTGGACTAGATGATCTTTAAGGTCCCTTCCAACCCAAACCATTCTATGATTCTCCTTACTATCCCCACCCCATTTCTTTGGGATACATAGCATACTCACAACTCCATAGCACATTTCTGGCTTCCACCCTAAAGGTCTTCTACAGCAGATAGATTGGAACAGTATGGTAAAGTGGAAATATTTTGCTGACAGTCCATTTTCACAGCATGGAGCTGATGGAAGCCATCAGCTTTACCTGGCTAAGCCCCATCACTGGAAAAAACATTTTCCTGATGGCCTTTTTCACTTTGCCAGTCCCTCTGCACCTTCAAGTGTTTGGCATCACAACCCTAGAGCAGAATGGGCTGTAAATCTGCAAAACTGCGTGAACAACTGTATTTCATACTACACCATCAGTCCCCATCAATAAATAAAGTAATGGTCTTTGAAATCCACCTAAACTGAAACATTTAAATGGAACTTTCTGTGCATGTTTTCAGTGAAATAAGAAGTAATTCTTATTTTAGAGACTTCATTCAAAAGTTGTCTATACAGGATGCTTTAGTTTTTGTGAGCTTCTTGCCTTCTATGTCCTACAAATATTCACAGTGTAACACTTACTGTAAAATATATAAGTTTCATGAAAATGTAATAAAGGCCAGATGAGGCCACACTGGTTTACTGTTGCTTTTGGTAGTGTTAGGTTGATAGCTGGACTCAATAATCTTCAAGGTCTCTTTCAACCTAGATGATTCTATAGTTCTATGATTCTACATCCATCTTCTCCAGCATCCTATGTCCACCAGTAGTCTGTCAAGCAGAGGAAAGTGATATTTTGTAGATACAGTTCTCATCTTCCACTTGCCACACACAGATGCCTGTTCCACAGTCCATCAGTCTACCCTGAATAGACCTTCATGGCTGGCTGATATATCACTGCCCTTGTGCTCCCTTTCAGATCTTACCATGTAAGATTTAAACTCACCCAATAGAAAAGTCAAATTTGAAATAATATAATAATCTCCTAAATGGAACAGCTTTGCCTATAACAACAGGGAAAAGGTCCACAATGGAAAGAGCCAAGAGTGCTTCTGCTAGAGCAGCATCTCACTCAAGTCTCTATAGGCCAATTTGAAGTCAATGTCCACATTTTCCCCTTAATATAAGCAGATTTTGGCTTATCATCTCTATGTACAAGTAATATCAGATTTGTCATGGAGTCTTTATAGAAGATATATTTTAAGCCCTCTAAACTGCATGAAAAACCCAAGGATTATTTTTAAGAGCTGTGCTCTTTTTCTTTCACTGATCACTGTTGGAGCAAATCTTGCCAGCTTTATTCTTTGCATATATTTTAAATAAAACTTTTATTCTATTTGAAAACATTTTGATGTTAATTTTCATGCATCTTTTTTCCTCTTTAAGAATGTAATAAGACATTGTTTGACAAACACTTGCAAAAAAGAACAAACTTTGCCTAGGTTAGGCATGCTCCTGAACAAGGGAAAAAAGACTTGTTCCCCTCCAACCCTGGAAATGCAGTCAAAATATTAACTAAGTAAAAATTAGTAGTTGTCTAAGTGTTTAACAGTCCAAGTATTAACAATTCAAGTGTTTCTATGCATCCCATCACACAAAAGATACATTTCTTTGGTGGTTTCTTTACGGTGACTAAAAAAATGCATTGGCCTTTTTGAGGCAAATATGTTCAATTATATTGCTAGATAACAATCTTTTTTCTTCTGTTCAAAAGTAATCAGGTTGTTCAGGCTCTACTGTGTGCTCCTTATATTCAACAAATAATACATGATCTAGTCCAACCTCCTTTCAGGGTAGGCAGTTTCACTATGGTTTTTGTGCAGTGGTCACACTGTACTTGTAGCATTAAACAGAAGGTTAATACCTGGTTGGCTATAAATTGTTTTAGTTCCTAGCACAGTACTGTAGCATTGCAATAAAATCACATCTTTAACCACTAGCCAGTGAAATACTTCAAAGTTTATTGCAGCAACAGACATGATTGCACCAGCTTCACCCACAACTACTATTCACAGACACAGCACTAAATAACACTAATGCAAATGGATCTTAAGAGACAACAACTCCTGCCTTCATCTCTCCCACTGAGAAGTGCTGTGTTCTTTAAGGTCCTTCCCAGCCCAAATCATTCTGTGTTTTCACCTCTAAGCCTCTGATCTCCCTCTTGTAAAAGCTAGCACATGGGCTGTCTTGGAGAAATTCTTTACGGTGAGGGTGGAGAGATAATGGAACAGGTTGCCCAGAGAGGTTGTGGATGTTCCCTCTCTGGAAGTGTTTAAGGCCAGACTGGCCAAGGCACTGAGCAACCTGATCTAGTGGGAGATGTCCCTGCCTGTGTCAGGAGAGTTGGAACTTTAAGGTCCCTTCCAACCCAAACCATTCTATGATTCTAATGTAACAAACAGCATTTCAATGATGCAGGAAAAAGTATTTCAGCAGTATTTCCCCTTGTTTGAAGACAGGTGTAAATTCAAGCCTAAGCTAACTGTGTAATGAGGGGACAGTGACATGGTCTTGTAACACTGTATGGATGCATCTATCCTAAAATGCCCTTGAAGAGAGTAAAGTGAAAGCAAAGTTCTCTAGGAAGTAAGCATCTATTTCGCTGTCAAGTTTGAGATAAGAAGCAGAAGAAGTTGACTGTGCTGGATGGGATATGCAAATGGAATGGATTAAGACAGAAAGGCTTCTGGCTAAAAGTACAGTTGAGTTTCTGCATGTACTCAAAAAATGATGGCTGCAGGGAGCTGCTGGATAACACAGTCATCACCAGCAGCCAAAAGATGAAATATTGTACATGTCATAACATGCACATGTCCAAGACGTATAAGCAAACATTTTAGCTCCATCTACAGTATCTATAACATCTCTTGTTTGCAGATAAGTTTTATTTTCTTGTCCTTTGTAGTGTGTTTTAACTGAATGACTACATAATACAGCCTGCATCTCATTTTCTGAGACTGCTTTGGTCTTCTGTCTTGTTTCCTGTATTCCCATCATATTACTTTTAAATACAAAACCAGAGAACTATACTTAGTCACATTATGAGGCAAAAGAAAAGTAGGAACAGGCAAATGAGGTCTAATAATTTTGCTAAAGGAAGGCATATAGCATCTCTGCTCCCAGCCCATGTGCCTGGCAGTGTTTCCCAGTGTTTAACTGCAGAAGGACTGATCTGGAAGCTCCATCACAGCTGAGAGTTCTTTAAGTTGATGCCCAGTGGAGCTACAACTTTTCTCAGCAACTTTTATTAATGTTTGCTCTTCCAGTGTAAAGACAATTATCAACACTTCCCCCCACATGCACCCTAGTTCCCTGGTGTGACCTTCCCACCACACACTGCACTCTCACCATTTCTCCTCGTGGTTCTGTGATGTGGGTGTACTCCCCAACAGCATGGATGGCCCTTACCTGACATCTTCTCCCAGTTCATGGGGAAACCCAGACTGAGCAGCAGCAAAGGGCAGGAATCACACTGCAGTGCTTTTTTTCAGAGGAAGCATCCATCTCCAGCTTTCAGGAACAAATGAGGTGCTCCTGAGATACATGCAAATGGAGGGAGTTATACATGACAAATTTAAAAATTACAATGTAACAACAAAAAAAGGTTGAGTAATTTATAAAGAAGGACAATCTGACATTAAATATTGCATTCTCTTAACAGTGGAGGGTATGATGACAGATAGGAGATGAATTTTTAAAGTTCAGTCTATCTACCTATAGCAACTATGTCAGCATATACACCATGGTCATCACTGTTTTATCTAAGGGGCTATCAGAGCAATTTTTAACTTGGCAGTTAAAAGACCTCTTTTTATCTCAAAGGTCATGTGGATGCTATAAAAATACAGATATGCAGTTCTATAAAATCTCCAGGTTAAAATGTACATCTATTAAAACAAAACACGTGCAGATTCATGTTTCCTGTGATATGGGCTTGCTCCAGCCTTACTACGGGAACACAGCTGAGCTGTGCTTGAGAATATTGGTCCCATTATTTTGTCAAGAAGCAGTGAAAGCTAAGGATGTGTGTATGAGGCGATGTTCAGGACACAGCTTTATTAATTTTGGTAGCTACTTTTTGTGCTGCTCTGCTGGTTCAGCTTAAGATGTGCAAATAATCAAGACAAGCTTACTAGGAAAAGCTGATCCTTTCCTTGTCCTTAATGGGACATCCAGACAGAGAAAAACAGGCAGCAGCAGTTCCCCATCCCACAAGAGGTGACCCCAAGCTTTCTTTAACCTCACTCACAATCTTATTTCAGCAATAGACTGTTGCACATGACATGGGCCAGCATTGCAAAATTATTTCTTGGAAATGCTGTCAAACTCTCACTCTCTCACTGTTTGTTAAAAAAATGGAAAGGATGCTAATATCTTCTCCCTTGTTTCATGAAGCCGGTCAAATGCCGAAGAGAAAAGCATGAGAAAGGCAAGTGAGGTTTTTTTAAATGCATCTTTTACAATCTTTAGCAAACGGGATTGAACTCAATAACCCAATTAGGAAAATGGAATTTTTTACTCATTTATGTATCAAGCATAAGGAGGAAGAAAGTGACAATTCAAATGGGGAAGGTATCAGGCAGATTCTGCTCCCTCTGTTTAAAGAGTCACAACTGCCTAACGGAGACATTCTGAAAAATCTTAATTTAATTTTCTCCAATTATAAAAAAATTATCTGTATTGAAATTTATTTAAAACCAATACTTTATGAATGGAAATTAGTCCAATTTTCAGAAATGCTAAGCTCCCATATTCCCACCAATTTCTTCTGGAACTGCAGATGCTCTTCTTTCTGAAAAATCAAGCCCTAGAATTTTATGGTACAGGAAAATAAAATGCCCACAAATGAAAAAAAAGAAGAAGAAGAGACAAAAAAAGGGAGAAAAGCTTGTCTTATGACATTAAATTCTAGGTCTAATGTTGTGCTGGGAATAGTTATTTACACTGCTGGTAAATTTCATATCGGAAATCCTAGTCCACTGAGAATACTCTCCCCAGCACTCCCTCCCTCAAAAAAATCCTAAAATACTGTAAATTTCAAATTCCTCTGCCTTTTTTTTAATGTATGATGTTTCATTGCTTATTTTCATAAATGTCCAGCTGTATGTAGGTGTGTAGGAGTGTGCTTAGAAATCTATGGCTATGTATCATACATGAAGTAGATCTTTGTGTGCAGATGTAAACCTTGTGCTTACTGAGATGTTTGTGTTTATCCAAGTCCATTTCCTGTTAGTACCAAAAGCAAAAATACCAGACCACTCATAAGTATGGATTTAGGTCTTTTACTTTCTGTATTCAGACTTTGCTTCCCAGATCGTGCAGCTGAGTCACAGAACCAATTAATTTTCAATGATTGCGAAAGCCATATAAAATCCTAACAGTATCACAAGATAATTAATTCATTTTGCTATAGGTTAAGTATACATGTCAGATTACAGTGGCATACCCAACTACCAGGTTAGGCAACAATACTTATTGTAGATGGGCAGCTTCTTAAAAATCCTCTAGTTAATTAGTTCTAAGTCATAGGAACTTGCATTTCTAAGTAACTTAACCACTTCTGAAATGTTTCATAGCTAAACCCATCAAAATTTATGCCATTATAAACCTCAGCCAGTTTAAATCTTTATTATGTGCTTCATGATGTTTAATCATAGAATCATAGAATCATAGAATAGTTTGGGTTGGAAGGGACCTTAAAGATCATCGAGTTCCAACCCCCCTGCCATAGGCAGGGACACCTCCCACTAGACCAGGCTGCCCAGTGCCCTGTCCAGCCTAGTCTTGAACACCTCCAGAGATGGGGCATCCACAACCTCCCTGGGCAACCTGTTCCAGTATTTCACCACCCTGTTTCACTGCTACCTGTTTTAATTAAACTGTACACTCTGAATATAACACTGTGACAAAACATGCTAATTGCTAATGTTTGAGTTACCTCCTGAGACTGGCCATATGTTAAGAACCAGTGTTTAGCAGCAAATCAATTGCATGCTGTAGTTGACAGGAGCATTATGGAAATGTATAAGCCAAACGTTCACTGCTACTGAAATGACATTAATTCTGGACCAATCAACCTATTTTAAAATATTTAAAAGCCACTCTAGCTCCATTCCCACTGAAATCACTGACAGTTGGTCAACACCTTGAGATTTTGAAAAATCACACTGATGATCACAAAGGATTACCTTTCTAATGAGGGGTTCCCCATTGATCCCTCATACAAGCTGGAACCTTTATCTCAGTGATCACCGTGCTACACTCACACCTTTATGAGGGTCTACTCTTTAAATAAGTGCAATCTGAGTCCCTTAATAAACTTCTAGTGCTTAGGGGTTCTGAAATCTATCAATTTATTTAGGTTTACTTGGCTCCTTTGCTTCCCTTGTTCAGCTACTTCACAATCCTGTAACATAGTCATAGTCATAGTCATCTAGGTTGGAAGGGACCTTTCAGATCATCTAGTCCAACCATCAGCCCAACTCTGACAAACCTCATACCTCCTGGTAGTCATTTGCCACTCTCATAGGAACACCGTGAAACATCTTATAGAGTCATAGAATCATGGAATGGTTTGGGTTGAAAGGGACATTAAAGGTCATCTAGTTCCAAACCTCCTGCCATAGGCAGAGACAATTCCCAGTAGACAAGGTTGCTCAGTGCCTTAAACACCTCCAGAGAGGTGTTGCCTCTCTGGGCAACCTGTTCCAGTGTTTCACCACTGTCTCTGTAAAGAATTTCTTTCTTATCTCCAGCCTGAATCTCCCCTCTTCCAATTTTCATCCATTACTCCTAGTCCTGCCATCACATATCCTATTAAAAAGTCCTACCCCAGCCTTTCTGCAGGCCCCCTTTAGGTATTGGGAAGCTACTATGAGATCCCCCCTGAGCCTTCTCTTCTCCAAGCTGAGCAACCCCTACTCCTTCAGCCTGTCCTCATAAAGGAGTTGCTCCAGCCCTCTCATCATCTTCATGGCCCTCCTCTGGACATGCTACAACAAATCAATGTCCTTCTTATGTTGAGGACTCCAGAACTGGACACAATCTTCACTGTTTCACTTCAGATACCTGTATTTTATAGCAGAATCTCCAATAAAACAGGAGACCATGCAAGAGACCTACTAATGTCATAAGAGAACTATTGTCAATTAAACAATCTTGTTGCTTTAATGAAACTAGCCTGTGTATCACACAGTGTGAACCTATAAGGCATTGTATAACGTGGGTTGGGTTTTTTTAAAAGTTACTGTCTTTTTGAATCAGCAGAATAGTTTTTGATCTTTTGCTGTATCCAGTTTTGTCCCACCTTTTGAAAAGGCCATCCTCTACTCAGTCTCCCAAATATCCTCTCAAGGTATGTTTCCCACAGTCTAAGCACTGCAGAAGATTCAAAATTTACTCTTAAAATGGAATTATGTGGGGAATAATTATTTGCAGACGAAAGCAAAAAGGCTTACTCCTTACCAGCATTACTGCATCTACATGTAGTTAGTGAGGACTCTTACAAAGAAAGGACAGGAGGACCAAACAGGAAGAAGAAAAGATTTGAGGTTACAAAGTAAGGACAAAAGTAGAGAAAAATTAAGGCATTGTATGATATTCATTAAGATATTTAAAAGACAGCAGTTGCTAATATTCAACCCTAATATGAGACTTCACCAAAGAAAGAACTGAAAAACATTAATTCGTGTACTTTCTGATTTGTAAGTGTCATGCTAAGGGCAGAAGCTGAATGAGTAAAGGATAAATCTATTTGGAAACTTCTGTTTGAACTTCCTTAGCATGTCTTTGACAGCAAAACCAATCCTTATAAACTGTTTCTACAAAGACTTTAACAAGATATTTTAAGGATGAATGCTCACATAATATCAGCATAGATAAAAATCAGAATTTCTAACCATGAAAATTTAGACTGAAAACTTAATTCTAAATCTTAAAGTCATCTGTCCAATACAAATTTGCTTCCTCACCATAATTAAGTAGAAATAACTCGAAACCACAGTCATTAGTTCACAGGTTATCCATGTGCTGAAACAGAGATATATAAAAGCTATGTGAAGCTATGAATACATTTGGCATACATACAAATAATAATCAGAATAAAAGGTTAAAATTAAATAATTTCTTCACTGCAGGAAAATCAGCCCTAACTCTCAATAATATTCTTCTGGAAACCACTTTTAGATTAAGTTCTGTGATGATGAGTTTTAATTTTGTTTTGCATAAATAGTTTGATTTAGTTTTTAATAATCTCCTCTACTCTCTTAATGTTTAACATCCCAATTTAATTGCATTTTTGTATTTGTCACCTGGAATAAATATGTCATTTTTCTCTTTAAATCCTCCCATTTAATAAGATATTCCATTTTTCCATTCCAAACAAACAAACAAAAACTAAAAAAATAAACTGGGGAGGGGGGGAGGAGCGAGAGTGATTTTGTACTTTTTACTCTTTATCATATTTTGTCATATTTTGTCAATCTTTTTTTAGCTTTCAGTTTCACAGGCAGTCTGGGAAGCCAAACTCCTGAAAAGCAGCTTAAGAGATTGCATCCTATAAAATACAATCATTGTTAAAGAGTTTAGAGAACTGGCCATCATGACAGCAAGTGTTTTCAGTGATCAGTCTGTTAGCCTATTTTTCCAGATTCAAACCTTCAATGAAATTTTTTATAGTATTTTGAATTTTCAGTGTCAGGGTTTTTTTAATTCAATTTTCAATGACACAGTTTTTCACCCTAGATTTTCTTCTTCTTCTTTTTTTTTTTCTAGTGAAATCATAGATCTTTAATAGAATCATAGAATCATAGAATGGTTTGTGTTGGAAGAGACCTTAAAGATAATGAAGTTCCAACATCCCTGCTGCCACAGGCAGGGACACCTCCCACTAGACCAGGTTGCTCAGTGCCTCATCCAGCCTGGCCTTAAACACCTTCATTGCTTCTTGACACAAATATCAGGAAAACTATGGCATGTCTAAAAGTTTACCTGGAGAACATGTTCTTATCTTGCTTCATAAGCTGAGGCCTAAGGAATTAATCACCAATCTCCTCTCTAAATGAACATAGCCACTTGAGCCTTTCATGAATCTACCAGTTCTGTTTTCCAGGCTTCTCCACTCCTGCCTGAGTTTGGATCTGAGCCAGCTTCCCTCTTGCAGCTGTTTCACCATGAATGCATGATGTTTCAACACCTCCCTTTGCAATCAATCACTGTGAACATGACTGCAGTTCTGTCAGTCCAGTCAGTAACTTGGTTTTCAGCCTTAACTTAGAGCTCTAGACCCTCATATTTAAACTCTTTTGAAGCCCTGAGATTCACTTTTCTATACATTCCTGCCAATTACTTCACAGTTTTGGCAACCACCTTTTCTCCAGCCTTGACCTTATGCAACTTTATTCCCCTTATATTCATGCAAAACACTGCAGTGAAGTCCATCATTTGAAGTCCACTGTTTTAGGATGGGCTCATGTCATTTCTCTCACTGTGCCCTCTAGTTTACCCTTTCTACTGCATCAGCCACAATATATTTGTTTTCCCCTACCCTATGATTTCCCTTTCACCATCAGGTCGCAATGTCATTCTTCACAAGCCACTTGTCACGTTTCCAGAGTGCCAGTGTATGTTTTCTCTCACAGCACATCACAGCTTTTCTAAGACTTCTCTGCAAACATCCACATAACTATGCCAATTGCTTTTCTTCTTTTAAAATCTTCCACAGGTTCCCAAAAAAATCAAAACCTTTTATATTAAACTACCATGTGCAGATGTCTTACCTTTTCCCTTCAGTTTTCCCTTTGTTTCCCCTTTACATCCACTGCCTCCAGCACAGGACAATTCTGGGTCCACAGCTGCTGTGGGGAGACAGAAAAAAATTATCAACAAATCTAAAATCTGTATAAAAGAAACAGAGAACAAGCCACATTAAGGTGCCTTCTTCACATTGCTGCAAGTCTTGGTATTAAGGCAACATGAAAAACAGCTATCTTACACTTTCATGCGAACACCAGATATTCAAGAAAGAATGGTAACCAATCAGCCTCTAACCTACATTCCTTAAAGTCCTGCATATGTTTTTCCTTTTTTCCTCTGTGTTTTGTAAGTAGTAGGGACTTGAAATGATAATTCCTGTTCATCTTTTCAAGCCTTGGAGATATTTCATCACTTCAGCGTTATTCCGAGTAATGAAACACAGACATTAATTCAGTGTGTTACTACCTCCCCCAGCCAGTCCAGAGGCAGAAAGCAAAACTGCAAGAGTTCTGCAGAGTATGTAATTTACAAGATGTTCTAAAATAAGAAAAAAAAAAAAGTTCATCTTAATAACAAGTGCAAGATCTGATGTCTGAGAAATATGTTCACATCTGCTTCAAAATGTTGGCATTTTCAAGACAAGACCATTTAAAGGGCATAACCTAATGAATCATTAACACCAAAGCCCATCTAAATTAAAACTATAATAAGATGCTTTTAGAATCATCACACACACATCCCCCTTTTTCCTTTCCACCCTTGCTGTTTCACTTCCAGAGAACCTCTAGAAGTGCATTTACTTAAATGTGCTCTTAAAAATGGCTCTTTCTGATAGATTTGATGGAATCCTTTTCTGTCACCAGAAATAAATTTGACCTGGTGCTTTTAAAAAAAAGAAAATGTGTCAAATCAGGTTCCTATTCCCAATGGAAGAGGAAAGCCATTTCTCTCAATAGTAGCATCTGCCCTGATTTCAAATTAAGTTTTACATGATATGCATGAATTCATGTGTTTACATTCTTTCTACAGGTGTCTACTTCACATAATGATGCATTTGTTCACACATGATAAGTTTTCATGAGTTTTTATAATGACTAAAAATAGGTGTTCCTCAGGATTATCCCTAGGTTCTGTAATATCCAGAGGCCTTTAGGAAATAAGAATGGGAAAAGAAAAAAAAAAAGCCATAACATAACAACAACCAAAAACAAACCTAAAAAACTCCACAAAACATTAATAAACCTCTTTTAGCTGAAACTGAAATATTTAATGTCTGCATAGTATGTCATTTCTCAGATCTGTCCCAGGCAGCTCGTCAGGGAAGTGCAAATGCTACAGTTCCCAAATTCTCAAGGAATCACATGGAAGAGCACTTGATCACATTACCAGTAGCAACATTTGGTGTGATTGAGCTGACAGTAAGAGGCAAGATTTTAGGCACTGAAGCCTTTCCCTTACTTTATACCCAACCTATCCACAGCATCTGATAAAGGATACAAGTCACTCACCAGTATCAATAATATAACTTAGTATGTGGGGACTGCAGGTGACTCTTTTCTGAATAAACTGTAAATTCATTCTTTATTTTTGGACTCTTATATTCTTTTCCTCCACCAACAGCACCCAAAAAACCCCCATATCTTTTTAAAATAACTTCCTAAAATTGTAGCTTTCACTCTGAAAGACAGAGTCTGAGAGAAGCACTCTTGGGAAAATTATTTTTCATCTTACAGGAATAAATATTCTTATAAGATACTCTGAAAATTAGATCTCTGTGGTTTAAATGCACTGTGTCTTTTTTTTTTTTTTT
>VZTY01008916.1:37989-48402 GCA_013400935.1 Turnix velox
TCTTACATTTGAGTCACAGATACCTGCAGAAGTGAAATAAAGCTTATCCAGGAACAGAATAAGTAGAAGCAAATAAGAAGCCCTAAATGTTTGAGGTCACCTATCAAATATAGATATAAAAATACAGTAAATTTCTATAATGGTTGAAGTGACAAAGCAGCAATCCAAATTTCTCACCTTGCTACCAGTGCTTGTAAGGATGCTGACATTTGAAGTTTGGGTTCAGCCTATATTAGAGGCAGGATGAGAAAACAGCAAACAAAAAAGGTTTCTAGTTTAGGAGTCCTTGTCCAAAGTTATTTAGTTACTTCCAGAAAGACCACCCACATCCACAAACACAAAAATGAGTACCTATAGTCTGGATGCTTTATACACCCACTTCACCAGACTGCTGTTAGTCATTTCCAGCAGTATCTCTGTTGCAAAAGTCAGTGTATGAGCCCAAATATTAACTTTTCTTCTGTTTTTATCTTTCTATACAAGCTGAAAGGTGAAAGAAGTGAAAATACTAATTGAAGGAAAATATTTTCATTTTTGCTTCAATTTAGGTGACTTAAGTAGGATGAGCAGAAATAAGGAATCTGACTGTAAAGAATAAGGGGAAGAAACAGTAGGACTTATTCATGATAGATGTATCATCAACTCATTAAACCAAACAGATCACTGAATTATGCTTATTAGGGAACAGTCCTACACTGGCAAATAGAGGTGGGTGACCAGCATCATATTTTTCAAATATTCTATTAATTTGTGCATTTTCCTTGGGTTTTTTTTTAAAAAAAAAAAAAGTGTCAGAATTCACTGTGATCACTTTGTGATCATTTTCAACTAAGCAGTAATTAATTCAGTGCTTCACAATTCTGAAACTTCTGGAGAATGTAGAATTCCACAGGGCTTGCCAGAGCCGTCACTCAGGATATGTGCATCCATCTTTCTGGCTTCTCTGTCAAGGGACAGCCCTCTTGGAGCTAGAAGGCTGCTGTGCCAAGGTGTAGCCCTCAGAATTTGGAAGGACTGATCATAATTTTTTCAGCCAAAACCACAAGTCATGTCTTTTTTTTTTTTTTTTTCTGAAAAGGTAAGAGAGGTTTATAAAACTGACCTGGCAAGTGAGACCAGGAGCCTAAGGGAAGCCCAATTAAATTCAACAAATTCTCTCTGATGTTCCAGCAAAGGGGAAGAAGCACTTAAAAGGAAAATAGAACCACAAAATAAAAGATAATCTCTTCACTGCATACAATTACAAGGAGGAGTAAATCATTACCAAAAAAGCTTAAATATATAATCTATTTCACTCATTTTTATCCCAAGTATAAACAAAATGCCTTTATCCCACAGTTTTGAGGGCTTATAACTAATTAAAAATATTCATAACAAACAAAATTACTTGCTCAGTCTAAATAACTCCCTGCCCACATAAATCAAATCAACCCAGAATCACAAAAAAATTCCCAGCTTGCCTCATGCTCTTCAACCCTCAGCAAAAGCTCAGCAAAAAATAGCTCTGCAGCATGTTCTGAAAGTTAAATTTGGGCTATTTTGGACTTCAGGGAGAATAAATTCTGAAATCAAAGAATCTTCATGGAAACCCCCTATCACCATTTCCTTTCTATTAAGAGAAAAGTTCGATCATTTATGCATCTCTGCAGATGATATCTATGGTAATAGACAGATACCAAAAAAATAGCCTATTAAAGGCACCAGCTGAAATAATTTTCAATAACTTTCTCTCAGTTTTGAACAGCAAGCACCTTGCAAAGAGCCGAGGTATGTTGCAGCTTCCCACAGATGGGCAGTCACAGTGTGCACTAGAATCAGCATTTGAATCATTTTAAGGTGTAAGTCATACATGTTTGGCAAGCATCTAAGTCACAGAATGGAAAGGGTGCAGCTGGTGACAGTAGGTCTGAGACAACTGCTACCTTTTATCTATGGAAGGCACAAAATAAAACCTTCTGGCTAGAGATGAGCACTGCATTAGATTTTTTCAGTGGTCCTAGGATCCAAGAGTATCAGTACAATGTTCATATCCGTGTAGTATGAGAAGCATATTTCAAGGATCTCTCAAAGGTATTTTGTGAGGTCCAGACTAAAAGGACTTGGACTCCCTGATTCCTGGGGCTTTCTCAACCCATCTTCTCTTTCTTTCTCCTAGTTTCCTGTCATTGCTCTTGCCTGCACTGAGTCTACTGACTCTCACAAACATTGCAAACCTTCACAAAGAAACAGGGACATAGAGCTGGGTGTCATGGGAGCTCGTGCCACTTGTGCTAACTGATTTGTGTATGACCCTGAGTAAAAATGGATGAAAAACTCTGACTATTAGCTCTCAGGTCAATTTACCTCAAGTTCAACAAATTAACATGGTTACTATATGTATTTCATATCTAGGTGGGGCATAGTTGACTCATGCAAAATCCACCTTTTATAGTCAGAACATGATGTCAGGTTGCCAAGCAAAGTCTAGACAATTGAAAATGTATCAGCTTTCATAAACTTCTGGAAATAATCCAATTTTGTTAATAACCCACAGTCACAAAACTGGTTATCAGACTGCCAAGATTGCAGACATCAAAGTCTAAGAAAAGTGGATCTTTCCTAGTGTTTTCAATTCTTTGCTCTCATGTATTTTTGTGATGAAAGGCATTAATTGTTTCTCTAATCATCATCCAACCTCCTGCAATAAACAGAACAACCAGCCACAATGTTAGAGGGCCATTCACATTAAGGAAAGTAAAAAAGAAAAGAAAACAGACGCATGCTTAGTAAATACTTACAGTGCACCCCTGAAGAGTCAAAGCCATAATATTAAACTTCAAACTTTGCCAAGGACAGAGGAAGCTCACGGACACTGTGCAAAATGAGAAATATTTAATTATGCAGAACCTAATTAATGTTAGAGTTCCAGCCGTTTCCTTACGTGGTCCTTAACCCATACTTTGTTCACCTCTTACTCAGAAGCTCTTTTTCAAACAAACACACATACAGGCTCTCCTTAAAATGTCATGTTCCAAGCAGATCTTTATACGGTGACCTTATTCTGATTCTCACTTCCCAGTTTTACCCATCCTATTTGTTACTGAGCAAAAGGCATTTAAAATTCCAGAGTAGCTTCACAAATTTCCCACACCACTGCCAGTGAAACCCCGCGTTTCTGAAAGTTTTTCTGATACATTGTTCCACAGGACAGCCAGCAGTGTGCACTGGACACCTCTCAGAAGTCTCAGTAGAGACGAATCTTCTGAAATGCAGTGGCAGGGGCACAGCCCAAGGCTTGCATCTAGGAAAAATGGATGCTGATGGTGAGCATAAAACAGAAAACCCTTGTATGTCGCTACAAAGTATAGAAAATCCTGAATATATATATATATATATGTGTGTGTGTGTGTGTGTGTAGTTAGTAAAGGCAGTAGGGGTGGTGGTTCAATAGGAAGACAGCTCCTTGTCTTAGGTTCTTATCTAAATGTGTGTATCTTCTTTATTTTTTTAGTGTGTTCCTAAAATTGTGCACATCAATTCATTTCTAAGTGCATATGTTTGCAGACCTTGCTACCTAAAAACAAAATGCTATGGACCCAGTAGATCTCCACTTATTTCAGATCACCAGTTCAGGGCTGGAATCAGTGAAAAAGCTGCAGCTCTACACACCAGTTTCTGAGTGTCTATAATTTAAAGCTACCTAATGTGCTCTATTATAAAGTCCTGTTTTCAGTTGTTTCTAGTTTTGCCAGACTCTCAGAATCTGCACTGAATTTTTCTACAGCAGAAGTCTGCCTCAGGCTTCCCTTCCTCCCCTTTTTGTTTTCTGAGTTTCAGTTAAAACTGCTCAGCTATTTCTGAGAATAAAGAACTGGGAGAAAAACATGTTGTTCTCTCCATTGTTAAAAAATTAATAAAAAATTTTAAAAATCCTGAGTGTGAATCTCCACCACCTGCTTTCTTTGGAGTGGGATATAAAAGGTCATGTAGAAAAAACCACCCTCATACTAGGCATATGAATTCTTATAACCCCATGAAAGCTGCCCAAATTTGGCAAAATTTGCCTCCCAGGGATTCTGGTTCATATGCATCAGTAGAGACTTCAGAGCTTAAATTTTCTATTTTCCCAAGGTTCAGCTGCCACTTAAATGCTCTAATCTTCTCTGTTCTTCCTCTTCCCGACTGCCTGGGCTGCCCTGTGGCCATGCCCATGGCCCAAAAGCAAACTCTTGGCATTTCTCACCTATCCCCACCTAGGCACCCTGAAAGCTCTTAGAAGAGGGGTGTCAAAACTCTGCTCTGCCCCTTACTTAGCATTTAGGGGAGGAGAAAAAATAAAGTAAAAGGCAGAGAAGAGCTGCAAGACACGAAAGTGAAATAGCAAATGAGCACCAAAAGACAGCCAGGTGGAAGACAGTAGTCAAAGAGGAGCAGAAAAGGACTACATAAGAGGAAACATAAGGAAGATAATGGTGGAAAAAATGTAGGATTCCTACATTATTTTCATCTAGTGACACTACCAGGAAGGCAGACATCACATTGCTGACTGTGTAACTGCTGGAGGAACTTGCACTGTTCTGGTCTGTGGTCCACGTACTGCTTTAAACAGTCTTGAAGTCCATGTGATTCTCTGTTTTTATTTCACAGTTGTTTTTTCATTTGGGTTTTTTTTTTTCAGTTGAGGAGGTGCATTAAGAACAGCCATAAAAAAAGGCCAGGGATACTGATACTGCCTAGGGGAAATATCTGTATTGTTGTATTTGCATACAACTTCCCTTACAAATACAAATATCATGATACAGTCACCTGCATGAGAGAAACCTACCTTGAGAAAAAAACCTGAAATACATGGAGGAAACTCAGGGCAATGACTGAAAGCAGGAACGAGGAGGTTTCACAGAAATATATGAAGAACTTTTTCACAGTGAGGGTGAGAGAACAGTGGCACAGGCTGCCCAGAGAGGGTGTGAGGTCTCCTCTGGAGACATTCAAACCCCACCTGGATGCCTCCCTTTGTGACCTGATCTGTGTTCCTGCTCCAGCAGGGGAATTAGACTGGATGATCTCTTGAGGACCCTTCCAATCCCTGATATTCTGTGATTCTGTGATCCATAAGATCCCTGCCTCAGCCTCCACAAGGAATGTGAAGCATTTAACACAAAGTCTCACCACAAGAAAACAAGGATAGTCTTCTAGTCAAAGTATTCCATTTTTGTAGTTGAGAAATAAATAGAATTCTATCTCTTTTATCCCTTCTTTGTTTGTGAATTCCTAATGCAAGGCACCTGGGGTCAGGTTGGCAAAGGTACAAAATACTCCTACCTGAAATGAAGGGGAACTGAGCTTTCAGGATATAAAGAACCAGAGATACCAAATTATTTAAAAGGGATCATGAAATGTTGGATACCCAAACCAGATAGGCCTTGTTGAAGGTTGGAGTGACAGTGTTTTGGCTTTGTCTTTCTGAGATGGAAGAAATCCTTGTTTCTCACAAGGATTTTGAATACCCCTGAATTAATTTTTCTTCATGAACTACTTGCACATCTAGGTAAGCACAGCACAGGAAGGGGAAGGGAGGGAGGGCAGAGATAAAAAAAAACACTGCTTTGGACTAATAACAAACTGCTTTGGGTTTAAAGGCACTATTTTATATGAGGTCTAAAACTGAAGAAATGAGATGCTTAATAATTGAATGAGACCTTGTTCCATGATTGTACTAGTGGCATATTTTCTTACTTCAGGACTATACCACATCACATTTCTACAAGGATATAGATAAATCTTGTATAAATCTCATTTGTTCTTAACAGTTACCTTGGGATTCTCTATTTCTGCTAGTTCTTTGCTACTCTTTATGTCCTCTTACTAAAGAACTTGCAAAATATCTTGGTTGATGGAAGGACACATGCATGGTGATGGATAGAATACTTTTCAAAGCAGTTGTCAGAGAGTGTGCCCTACAATAAAATGGAAATTAAGCATAATTTTTTTCTATGGGGGTACCAAGTGCCCATAAAAATGGTAAATTTCAGACATAAATCAATAAACATAGATAATTATTGGCAAATAGCCTAACAGCATCCCACTTTCTAGGGCTCTGATTGTCTCATAACTTGTTAGGCACATGGTCAGGCTTGGATTAGTGTGTGAATTCCCTTGGAAAAGCTTGGGAGCTTCAGGCTGCAATAGTGGCTATTCAGTAGGTGGCATTATATCCCTAAAGATGATGCCAAGACAGTCCCCTCACAGAATTTCATAAAAGCAACTTCCAAACCTCCTTCTTTTACCCCCATTTGTCCTCACAGGTACTTATCTGTGAGGTAACACCCATTGTTTCCTTTCAGCAAAGTTAATGAACAGAGGTGTGAGCTTCAGCGCTCCTTCTAAGTCATAGAAGAAATCTTTGTTCAAACTCCCACAGAGGGACATAGGCACCCAAACCACAGCAGCATCTAAGAAGCTTCTCAGATTGCCTTTCTCTCTGTCAGATGCCCCCATTTTAGCACCTATACTCCAGCTTGTGCTTTCCATGCACCAACCCTTAATCTCTAGTAAAATTCTGAAACCAAATGTTAGTAGGTAATTTTTCTCAGCTCAGGAATCCATGAAACTTGCAGGTATGTCTCGATCCTGCACAGAGGATAGCCTGATTTAATCCCAGAATGGGGACTTGTTGCCTGCTTTACTAAGATCCGAGGGTTCCACTTGCTGGTAGGGTTCAGAAATACTCAGAAAGAAACAAAAATAAGACAAATTTTTAGTGAATGTTGGGAAGGAGACTGCTGAGGATGAGATGTGGCTAGAGACAAAATGGATAACCATTACTCCAGCATTTAAAAGAAATGCAAGTTGGAAATGTTCTTTTGCAATAGTGCCTAGAAAATAAGGGACAAACTGAATCCATAGAGACTTTTAAATCCCCCATTCTCTGTGTATTCCCATTGACCTCCAAAGCCTAGATTTCATTGAAAGTGGATGGACAGATTCATAATTTTTTAACTGACCTTTGAAAATAGGATTAATTCCTAAACCTCTGAAGTACTTTGGCAAACTTTATGCTGAGTTGTTTCCGTAGAGACAATGAGGCACAGTGCATTTTATGTTTCCTACTATGTGCCTTCTCACACACTGAGCCTCCTGTTTGGGACTTGACTTGTCTGAACGTGAGTGATCCACTTTTTTATTTATGGATGCCCTTTTGTTTTGTTTTTCAGAGGGTATGTGCAGAGAATGCACCACATGACAAAGGATATAAGAAATTCTTAAAGAGAAACTTCATGCTGGACTCTAGACTGGCCAGGCCATGTAGGTGTGGCCCTCATACCATTACCATGATTACTTTGTTGAAATTGAAGCTGTAGTTTGTGGAATTCTGCCTTAGAAAGAACAAGCTGTCTGTATTTTGATACCCGCCGAGGGAGGGAGGGGCAGGAGATTGCAATATGCCAGAAAAAGCCATTCAAAAACCTGGCAACACTTTGATTTTTAATTTTTTTTTTTAATCCCACAAAAATCCCTCCTGTTGCTGTGTTAGTCTTTGAACTGAATCCTCAACAACACTGTTGCTTCTCCTCCTTTAGAGTCAGTTTATTCAGTTGGTTATGAATGACTTTCAGCTGCTCTGTAAATTGTTATTGTCCAGGCTCCATTGCAAGGAGGGGTCACTTGCAGTTTCCATTATAAACCCAGGTTTTCAGGTGTTTATTATAACTTGGCAGTTTTCAAATCTGGGTTAAAAATCGGTATTTTTTTTAAAAAGACCAGATGGGCTTTTTACCCTTTCCCGTCTTCTTTCTCCCACATAAATTTTAACCTTTTAGAACCCAAATAAATTCTCTATCAGCAGCAATGTTAAATAAAAAAATATTGTCAGAGAAATCTATTTCTGTGGTAATACTAATATTTTGAGGACCATGTTTGTGATATATTCTTTCTGGTCAACCAAAAATGAAGCTTTTTAAATATTCATGTTCATGACAGGGCCTTTGTGCCATTTCTATACAGCCCTGATCCAACACATAGCTCAACTCATTGCCCCAAGTCCCAGTGATTCCAGTTTGGTTCATGTGAGCTGTTCCCTTGACCCACGTTTTAAAAGGGCCATAATGTTACCAAACATCCTGTTAAACTTAGTGTTTAGTGCTTAAAAGCAAAGGCAAGTGATTTCAGTGGAACAATGTGCACCCATACACTAAATTCTAATTACAAGATCAAAGACAATAAGTTCAAAATTAAGAAAAAAAAAACCCACCAATATTTCTCACTCTTGTTGGTGCTACAGACACCAAACGCCTGAATTTCAAGCAGGTTTTCTCCTGTGTGTTTGAAAAGTACTCAAAGTTGTTAAAAGAAGATCAATGAAAGTGTTCCAAAATTTACATTAATCTTTTTAAGGTAAATTTAGAGTATCATTAAAGTAAATGTCCTGAACTTGATGTTTTCAGGAAAAAAAAAATAAATAAATAACCCCCACATTACCAAAACATCACTGGAACACCTTCATCACACCTTGACTTTAAAGTCTGCTTGAACAGACTTTCCTTTTTTATTTCATTTTAATGCTTTGACACCTGAATTTCTGATAATGCTCAAGGGGCAATGCGTGTAAGCTGGAACTCAGGAGGTTTACCCCTCTACTCGGCACTGGTGAGACCCCACCTGGAGTATTGCATCCAGTTCTGGAGCCCTCAACACAGGAAGGATATTGAGCTATTGGAGAGGGTCCAGAGAAGGGCCACAAAGATGATCAAAGGGTTGGAGCAACTGCCCTATGAGGACAGGCTGAAGGAGTTGGGGTTGTTCAGCCTGGAGAAGAGAAGGCTCAGAGGGGAACTCATAGTAACTTCTCAGTACCTGAGGGGGTCCTACAGAAAGGCAGGGGAAGGAATTTTTAACATAATATCGGATGGGAGGACTAGAAACAATGGATATAAATTAGAGGGGATAGATTTAGACTAGACATAAGAAAGAAATTCTTTACAGTGAGGGTGGTGAAATACTGGAACAGGTTGCCCCGGGAGGTTGTGGATGCCCCCTCTCTGGAGGTGTTCAAGACTAGGCTGGACAGGGCACTGGGCAGCCTGGTCTAGTGGGAGGTGTCCCTGCCTATGGCAGGGGGGTTGGAACTCGATGATCTTTAAGGTCCCTTCCAACCCAAACTATTCTATGATTCTATGAAATATAAGAAATAACTTTTTCACAGTGAGGGTGACAGAACAGTGGCACAGGCTGCCCAGAGAGGGTGTGTGGAGTCTCCTTCTCTGGACACATTCAAACCCCTCCTGGACACCTTCCTGTGTGACCTGATCTGGGTGTTCTTCTCTGGCAGGGGGATGGCAATAGGTGATCTCTTGTGGTCCCTTCCAATCCATGATATTCTGTGTGATTCTGTCTGATTTTTCAGTGGCTACCACGCTGCAGCCTCCAGTCTGACACAAGATATATGATTCTATTTATCATTGTTCTGCATAATCTGTTACAAAAACAACAGCTAGTTTTACATGGATGTACTCTTTCATTTAAAAAAAAAAAAAAGGCACACTTCCACTACTGTTTATTTCTGCAAGTAGTTCCTTTCTCCAGCCCTCAGGTGGAAGAGTAAGGGTGAGAGGTGTGTAAAATCCATCAGCTAAGTAGCCAAAGCAAGGAAATGCCACTGCTGTATTGATTTAATGGTGCTGTCTTGCAACCCTTGCTCTTGTGAGTAATTCTCACTTGGACAACCAAACAGTCCCACTGACCTCACTGGGAGTGCTTTGATGGCTTACCCCAGGATGAGTAGGATTGAACCCCCAAAATCAAATGGGCTGCTGCAACAGCATTTTCCCAACTCAGATCCCTCTGAGGTTGCTCACTAGGCTGTCAAGCACCAGGACCAAGCTGCCACCCCAGCTTCTGCAAGTAAGTCCACTCAAGTTGAATGATTGGGCACATCATCTAATCCAAAGGGTCTAACAATGTCCTTCAATGGAGGTATCGCCACTCTTTGCGTGTCTTCCTTATCCAATGCAACGGTGAAAAACAAATCCTTTAGCAACAGAATCACTCCACCGGTCCTCCCCCAGGGGTGATTCTCTGTGGTAGGCTGGGAGAGGAGAAGGTTCCACACAGAATGACCTTGAGTACAGCCCTGAGAGTGCTGATAACCAGCTTTATTGCTGGTACAAAAACCTCGTGGTCCACGTTGGGATAGCTAGCTGTAGGCTGGCAGGGGACAGGCAGACTGGAGGGGGTAGGAGCTGTTATCAAATTCAGGATGTGCTCTCTCCCAAACTTTTTTTTTTTGTTTGTCTGATGGCCTTGGGCTTTTTCTACTGTAGCTTTCAAATCTCTGGCAAACAGCTCACTGCAGCTCCACATTTCAATCCTTTGGGGGTTAAATAAAATGAAGGTAGCTGTGAACTCTGTTCTCCTTCAAACTAACGGACTGGTTTT
>VZTY01008916.1:55903-70890 GCA_013400935.1 Turnix velox
TATTAAAAAAAAAATAATTAAAAAGTAATAAAATAAACAGGTTCCTCTGTAGAAGAAGGGGTGGTGGTGAAGTTTTGTTGTACACCATGGAAAAGTAACTCGAAAGTGTATAGAAGAGGCTGTATTGAGAGTACTAAAATCCTTTTATTTTTGGGGAAAAAAAATCAACCCCACAACCTGGAGTGTTATGGAGTTGCGGTTACTTTGTTGTGTTAACTACAGAAGCTGAGACTGTGCGGATGAATGGAACAGAACAAGAGAGCATAATGGAGGCAATCAACCGTTAGGCTGGTTCACAATGCAATCCAGGCAATTAAAAGCTCACCAGAGTTTAAATGAAATGGTTCTACTTATTTCTGTGCACCACACTGCACAGGCTATTATTTATGTCTCTTTTTTAATTATAATTTCCCTTAAACTGTCAAATAACTCAGAATAGCAGGGTCTTGGAGGCAATAAGAATTTTCTACGGAATAATTTACATGCCAATCTAAAAGTAGTTACGACTCCTGATGCGCTACACGCGAGTTCTGAAATGTTTCTTAGCTCCTGAAACCCTAACTTGTTTTTTATGAGTCTGTGCGTGTATTGTCCTGAGTAACTGGAGCTCTGAGTGCTTCTAGGATGAAGCTTTTAAGTGGGAGGAAAGCATCGGAAAAGTATTCTCTTTTATCTTCTGCTGGATCTCTAACGCCCTTACGTCCTTGTTCATTGCATATTGTCTGTCAGTTTGCTACCTTCAGAAGAGCATACCTAATCTGCTCCAAACTGATTTTTATTTTCCAAGCATAGGTTCGATTTTTTTTTTTTTTTTTTTACACACTACTGTCGTTGGTAGAACAAGGTGTTTGTGCCTTCACAAAGGAAGGGGAGAAAAAGTGGTCTATAAAAGTTTTTAAAGTGATCTGGTGCATAATAATATCCAGCTCTTCCTTTACATGCTTTTCAAAGAGTCTGTGCCACAAACCAGTAATTGAGTTCTGAGGGTCTTTTGCTGCACTCAGCACCATCAGGAACCAACCCTGCTTACAGGTGCTAGTACATCACTAACAAATTGCAGGTCATTATGTCAAATCTCCATTCTCTTTCATTTTTGAGAAGGGTCATGATTGGAGTGAAATGGATTTTTGTTTCTCTGCTTTCCTTCGGGATCCCAATTTAGCTCCTTTTCCAGCAATCTTTCCTCTTTATGCTGAAATTCATTGTTACGCACTGGTTGACAGTGTTTCATCACACAATAATAACAATAACTAGGAATGGGAATCAATTGCATCAAAGTTATTTTAGGAGACAGAGGGAAACCAAAAACCTGTGAAAAAGATTACAAAGTTTTCCCTTTAAAAAAATCATCATGGTGGTGGATGGTGATTAAGAAATCTTATTCCTGACACAGCTCTGCAGTTTTTGTGCAGTATCTTGAGGACTGATGATGGAAGCAGGGAGGGAAGGATAGAAGAAGCCCTTGAAATCATATTGGGGTGAAATGAAAAACATTTGTTTGACAGTGACAGACTAAGAAGTGAAATTCTCAGTCTGGCAACAGACCTGCTCTGTGATGCAGAGCACGGGTAGGGCTCTGCAGAACTGAAGGGAAAGTAGAGTTTGATTTTATGTTCTTTTTCTATTTTATTGTGTTTATTCTTCACAGGCTATGTATGGTGTTTGTGGAATGGTATGGGGTTCTTTTTGGAAGTGCTCGAGGAGTTCTGTCTTCCTAGGGAAGGGGGAGGACAGCAGTGCTGTGTGCTGCTCCCTGGTATTTCAGCAGCCAACAGTTTGGGTGGCTCTATGGGTGCTATCAGCTTCTGAAACAGTCCTTCCCATGTCCTAAGAAATAAATCAAAGCCTGTGAAAAGCTGGCTGGGGGTAAGCTGCAGGTATTCTTATTACCAAATTAAGAGGGAACTAAAAATACATGAGCTTGTATCAGAAAAGTATAACAGCACTGGAGATCTTATGGGAGCATTAAAGGGAAGGAGGTGATCTGAATTAAGGTGCTGAATTAAGGTGCCTTGCTCATTTTGTACGGGGGGTGGAGGGGAAAGGCAATAAAATGTTCTGCTTTTAAAATTAAGTTATTTAATCCAAGGCATGTGAAGGAAAGAGTATGTGCAGAGAATGTAGAGATAAGTAAAATACCTACTGGAGCACAGTTTTGTGCTTTGTTTTGTTTAGATTCATGCTGTTTGTCAAAAGTAGAATAACTTTTTTTATAATGAAATAGTGGTTTGGAGATGCCTTCTTTTAACTTTAATTAAAATAGAAGCAGCTTCATCTCAAGTGTGAAAATATCAGATCTATCTGAGGAGAAAAGCATTACTTCCCCTCCAAAAGCTGCTGCAGATTGAATCCCTAATCTGAAGATGCTGCCAGTGGGGACATCAGCAGCACCTTTTCTTTCTGCCTCTGGAAAGCAGCCATGCAGGGTTGCGAACATTGCTTTCATAGGGTGTCGGCCACTTTTTGCTCATCTCTTCAGGGAGGGATGTCAGCACTCTGTATACTTTCCTCATGTAGCAAATGCCTCAAAAACTGTGAAGCAGCACACATGAGGTTGTGCAAGCTCCAGTTTTATTTGCAACACAGTGACCTTGCCTTCGCAGCAGACTCCTCAAGAATTATCTGTATTATTGCAATTTGCTGGGATAATCACTTAGTTTGCTGTGTTTATGTGGCATGCTGTTCCCTGCAGATGGACAGCAGATCAGCTCGGATCAGACACTGTTCGCCTCGGCTCTCTTAACTCCCTTTCTTATCAGGTGACAAAATTTCTACATTAAGATTTAGTTCTTTTTCACTGTAATGTCTGTAACTGTGTTAGCTCCTAGTTTATCTTGGCTTCCCTGAAGCTAAATATTAAAGTCTGAGAACAGCCCCTTCATCCTGTGGACTTTTTTCGGTGAGTTTTGAGAACTTGCTACAAGCTGTGGCCAATTTTATACATTTGTCCGCTACATGGTTGCAGAGAGGGGCTGGAAGTAAGCAGTGGGTATTTATACTCTAGCATGACATGCTACTTTACAGATTAAGGCTTTTCAACCAACTGAAGGTATTGGATCTCCAGCAGGACTTCCCTTTGTAATACAGGTTCTTTACTAAAAATATCTGATGTTTCTGCTGCTTTTAGTAATTTATTTATAGTCGTGTTGTTTTTGCTGCTGCACGTATGTAGCCTGGATTTCAGGGGAATAAGTTGGCAATGGAAAATACTATAAAATTTCAGTCTTTGTCTTGTGGTGCTTGCTCAGGGCGAGAGATGTGTGTTTGTTCCTAAACCTTCCATAGTCCTAGTGTGTAGCACTGTGCACGTTGTTGTATCTCATCTCTCCCACTCGTGACCAAGTCTGTAAATGGTGTAGGAGCTATGACAGTAGCATTGATTGAGGGGTAATGGGAAGGCAGTGATGCCATGTTTTTTTTAATATATATTTATTGATAGAAAAATGCAGACCTTACACTTTTTAATAAGTTTTAGACATTATGTGGTAGTGCTGGCATAGTACCTTGAGGTGTCTGCATGTCACAGAACGACTAATTTACACATTTTGGAGTTAAATATTTAACTGTTAATGAAGTGTATTGCAAAGAGGGGAGCAGAGCTGTTATGCTTGTATGTCACAATAAGATTTGCTATTTCTACTGCTGTGATCAGCTTTGCAGGTGAAACTCGTGAGTTCAGCTTGATAACCCTGGACAGCCACTTAACTGCCTCTACTGTCACTGCTGTCCACAGTAATTCAATAAATTCCATGTACATATATGCATACAGGACTGCCTCAGCTGGCATAGCTCTTAATCTCTCCATGAAGACACACTGTGCTACAGCTTCAAGGATCATACTCATTTTCATGTTTCCCTTATAAGAGCCTTTTAAAAAAACAAACCAAACTAAAAAAAAAAAAAACTAAACCAAAACAACAGTCCTATACCAGACAAAACCTCAAATCACATGTTGTTCATATTCTAGCTCCCTGAGCCTGCCTGTCAGTAGTGGTGTGTCACCAGCACCAGCAGATAGATGCTGGGACTGTAAAGCTTTCTTAGCAGTAGGTAGTAGAGCATCAGCGGTAAAGGAGCTCTAAAGTTTGTTTTTCTTTGCTACAAAAACTCTATTTAACCTTTCCCAGTCATAATAACAGGGTATCATTCCCTGAATATTAAGGTATGTCTATTGGCAATAGTATTCATTCCCCAGTCTTGAAAAAACTCTCACTGTAATATTCAGATGCACTGTAATGGGTAGCATTTCTTTTTAACTTACACCTTCGGCTTTTAAATTGTGAGACAATCTAATAATTGAACTGTGTGTCAATTCCTCTCTCTCTTTTCGATGTCCAAGAAAGCATCCATGGGGCTGTGATTTGATGTCCAAGAAAACATCCTTGGGGCTGAGATTTTGCTTACTTTAAGAAATTACTTTTCAGAGAATTTGTCTGAGTGTAATGGGATGGCAGATGTGATTAACCAAGATAGACCAGTCTGTGAGGACTTTGGGACTGTGACCTTCTCTCCCCATTTACTGTAAAACTGAGGGCAATTGATTTTTATATGGATCCCTGGAAGCTGGCTGCATCCCACTGCTCAACTGTGTTCCCGTCCCTTCAGTAGCGGTTCGGACCTTGGAATTGTTATTTAAATTTTCTCTGCTATTGTATCAAAAGCTCCATGTATAATTAGTGGACCCTGCTGTACTCCTTGTCCCAGAACTAGCTGTTAGCTAAAATTATGATTGGAAAGAGGGACAGTTTGGGAGGTTTTTTTGTTTGGTTGATTTTGGTTTTTTTTCCCCCTGACAAACTAACAACTCTGCCCATTTGCTGGTTATTTAAAATCAGAATTTTTGGGGAGGTGATTGTACTGCAGATCACAGAGATGGTGATATCAAAGACTCTGGAAATCTGATTGCTTCATTGATGTATTTAAGAAGAACTGAAATTAAAAAAAAAAAAGCCAACACATTCTCTGCCACCATCAAACTGCTTGTGTCAAAGCTCCCTGAAGTTCTAGTCCTGTGGTTCTAATAGCTTTGGTCTTGTCACCTTTAGAATCTGGAGTGCTTTTCTCTTTTTATAAAGATAGTACCCAGAGGTTTAAATGCTTAGCTTTTCCTATGTTTGTCATTGTAGATAGGCTGTTGGTTTAAAGTTTTGGCCGCTAAGTAGCGGATACTTAGTATTGGATATTTAGACAAAAGCAAATGTCTCTTCAACTGAACTGTATTAATTATTTTTTTTTAATTTCTTACTCCTATATCTTTTCAGCAAAGAGACCAGGAAAACGAGGTGTTTAAGAAAACCTTCAGGAGTTAGAGCAGTGGAAGCTTCCGCTTTCAAATATATCTTAATGTTGTTTTCAGCTTCTTGGGGACAATCGGGTTTATTTCATCCACTTCTACACTGTGAGCTGAGTGTGGGGGAAGAATTTGCACTCCAAAGAATATCTATCTTCACTTTTCTTTTTTTTTCCTTTGTTCTTCTTGTGTTTCAGGTATACAAATGCTCTCAGTCCAGCCAGACACCAAGCCGAAAGGTTGTGCTGGCTGCAACCGTAAGATTAAAGACCGATATCTTCTAAAGGCCCTGGACAAATACTGGCATGAAGACTGCCTGAAATGTGCCTGCTGTGACTGTCGCCTGGGAGAGGTGGGCTCTACTTTGTACACCAAAGCCAACCTTATCCTTTGTCGCAGAGACTATCTGAGGTAGGTCACAACCTGTTCAGCCTTTCCTATGTAGTCGCTAGTGCCTGAGTGCTGCTTGAGGCCCGGGACATGTGGAGGTTGACAAAATAAATACTGAAATACAAAGATAAAGCAAAAATCTGTATCGAAATGCTCACATAACTAGGTCATGCAGGTGGTTGCAAGTCTTCTGGTGCTAATAATGGAAGTCCTGTCCCATAGCACTATGCTTGTTGGGAACTAGTGGTCTCCTCCTCCTCTTCACTGTAGAGTGGTAGGCAGGCATAGTAGCTTATTTTCACCAGCTCCAGTGTAAGATTAGAACAGTGTAACTGGGGAGTGCTTCATTCATCTTTTCTTATCCCTTTAGATCCCCTTAGTTTGCCAAGCACTTTCATTTATGGCACTGGTAGCTTTTATGAATCACAGAATCTTAGAGATTGGAAGGGACCTCGAGATCATCTAGTCCAATCCCCCTGCCAGAGCAGGAACACTTAGACCAGGTCACATAAGAAGAAGTTTCTTGGTGTAAATTCATTGCTACTGCAAAGTCTGGGAGGGGTGTTAGGAGGCCATGGGGTTGAAGATCCTTATTTAGGAGAGTTCTAATTTAGCTGTTAGAAGCTGGACCAAGGTGACCACCCTTCTATCTTGTGCTAAATAACCATGTAACTAGTAGGATCAAATCCACCCTGGTCCTGATTTGTCACGGTCACCTGAGTGGGACACTGAGTAGCTGTTGCCACTTCTCAGAGCCTGCAAATCATCACTTTGGTTTTCTCTCTTCTGGTTTGGATGTGTGCTCTCAAATGTAGATGAATTATGACCCACACCAAAGTACCAGGCTAGTTTGTTGGCAGATTATTTGTGAATAATAAATAGGGCTATGTTGCAGGAGATGAGCTTAATCAGGAAGCTTAACCTCCCTAGGCTCTTAATGGTAAATAGTGAGAAAAGGCTCCTCTGGAGTGATTCAGAGAGCACCTATTTCCTATAGGAACACCTTGCCTCTGTTCCCTGTAGAAAAGGTCTAATGAGACTAGCTGCTTCAGGCTAATCTGAACTTCTGGGAATATTTCTCCTGCCCCTGTAGTGAAGCCTTTTCCTTTTAAAGGGACATTCAGTCAGCAATACATTGGGGAAAAATTAAAAGCCTCTTTGAATGCTGTAACTTCCAAGTTCAGTCAAAGCAGAGGTACCAAGTAAGAGGTTCCCACACACTGATCAGTTCCAAGCAGTACTGCATGGGTTGGATGGAACAGGAATCACAACTAAATACATTATTAACAACTGTTGGTACTCTGGCTCCCCACATGACAATGTGGGTTTTTTTCTAGAGTGTAACAAAAACCTTCACAAATGCATTGTGCAATTGTTGAGCTGGGAGTGCAAGGCAGATCAGGGTTCTTCAAGTGTGGGCTTGGACTACTTATTGTTAAAAGTGCTCTCCTACTCATTAAAACTCTGAACTGAACATAAGACAGAATGCTGGGAATTTAGCATAGACTCTGCATCTTAAAGCCATTGTGTTAAAGCTGCCAAAGAAGTAGGTAACAAAACCTTACTTTTAAAAGCTGGCAGGGAACTGTTTGAATAGAAGGGAATTGTTGTATGTGAACCCAGGTCGCTTGTGATCTTAAAGCGTGTGTCTATAGAGAGGGGCTGGAACAGCTTCTACGGGGAAGGTAACACTCTAATTTTTCTAAACCATTTTAAGACTATTTCTATAACAAATGCCTGCAGGAGTGAGCAAACTCCACTATGGTTCTTTGATCCAAGTTCCAAATTTGCTGGAGACTTTGAAGTTCCCGAATCTCCCAAGTGCTAGCACAGCAGATCCAATGTTTTAAAATCAAATGTTTAAAATCAAAACCAAAAGTGATCCAGTAGTAGAGATGGGAGCAAAGCATTTCCCAAGCTGAGATGCACGCAGTGCAGTTTACACACTGTTGCTCTCTGGTCTTTGAAGATCTATCAGGAGTAAAAATTTTTAAAACACTTTGTTAAATTTATACAAAGTGATTTGGAGAAAGGAGACTGTATACTTTTTTATCTGGCATATATTCAAAAATGGTGTGTCAGTCACTTGTTCCTGCACAAGATTTTGTACCAGTGAAACCAGCGTGCAGGGGAAATTCTATAATCGGTTTTAAGATGTTTCTGATTTTTTGTCTCCAGGTTTATCAAATTTTAATGAAGCTGTCTTATCACATGCCTTCTTTAGTGATTCTTGTGACTGCATAGATTTAAACTTGGTATTTACACTAAACTTCAAACTGATGCACTTAAGGTAATTGCAGACAGTCATTTGCCTCATTGCATCTTATCTACTTAGTTATGCAGTGAACCTATAAAAGTGATCTTTTTAGTGTTAATGTAGAAACTAGTTAAATGTTCTCTAGCATTGTAGTCAAATAAGCTTTCATATTTAGCAGCCCACTTGATATGAAATTAAAGAACAAATTGCTTTGTACTAATGATCAGATTAGGGTTCAATTACAGTTTCAAACCATCCTCTTGATTTTTTTTTTGGTTGTTTTTTACCGTAAAGGGAGTCTTTGCTACTTATAAAACTGTTCTAGCTTCCTATTAATTTATGTGGTGCCCTCTAGAGGATATGTGGCTTGCACGATCCTATAAAGAGTGAAATTGCTTATTAACTTGTCTCTCTGTTCATTATGTCTTTCAATAAGTCAGCCATTCTACAGATGCTATAAGCCATAATGTAGCCAGTTTGGGTGCTTTAACGTGCATGGTTAAATTTGCAAGCTGTGTGATTGTGTCTTTGGCTGTTTGCAAAGATACTTCCAGTGTCTCTCATTTAGAGATGCCTGCCAGAAAGCTAAATGCTCTCTCAGCCCTGATAAATGCTCTTGTTCTCACTTAGAGCTTATATACAAAAACCTCAATCTTCAGAACTTCAAAACTGGCTTTGTTTTAGCTCTCCCCTTTGATAAAATTAGTTAA
Source organism: Turnix velox (assembly GCA_013400935.1). Taxonomy (NCBI): domain Eukaryota; kingdom Metazoa; phylum Chordata; class Aves; order Charadriiformes; family Turnicidae; genus Turnix; species Turnix velox. The sequence goes on from VZTY01008916.1 coordinate 64,551, forward strand.
TTTTACTGTGTTAAAACCTTTTTCTCCTGGTTGGGGGGGGATGGAAGAAAACTTTAATGAGGTAATGAGCTTGGAAGGTGCTTTGAGTGTGAGAGGATTTACCCTGGAATGTGATTCATATAAGTCACTCTGGTGGTTTCAGAGGTGGTGTATGACTCTGAGGGTATTAGAGTGGCCGCAGCCAGAATGAACTGTGATTTGTTAACGAGGATGAGAGATGACTTGAGTAAAGAAAGGACTCAATGTTAGAAATAACACACTTGGTGATAATGATATGCAGAGTATAATTCCCCTGCAGGCTTCTGTCTTCTGTTTTATACACTCTTGGGTTAGAAAGTGAAGACTTAATTTAAGGAACTTAGGTTTACACCAGTATTTCAAGTCCATTTACACTAAGTGAAATATGCAAGAAGATGGGGTTTTTCCCCCCCTTCTCTCCAGAGCTGTATGCTGACATCTTAATGTATCAGCCTATCCCACTCTGTCCTCTCTTCTGACTGGCAGCATCTCCCTTTACAAGCACAATATTCCCTTTGAAATCTGTCATTACTTCCATTAATGACCAGTCGTTACGTTAACAGCCCCTGGGCTGTTAGCATGTCAAACTGGTTGCTAACTGGGATGTTATTACTTATTTAAACCTCAGGTGTGAGTTTTGTGAAATGCACTTTGGTGGTGCGTTCCAGGCTGCTTCCCTCAAAACAATAGGGAAACAGCACAGCTTTTGGGGTGCCAAGGGATTTGCTTTCTGTTCCATCTGCTCATTTGCTTTCTGTGTGTTTGTGAGGTCCTCCGACCCTTGGCCAGCCTCCGAATTTCAGGTGCAACTGTGACCTACCCCCTTTCTCAGCCTAGCAAATGGGCAGCTGTGGATATGTCCAGATGCACAGTAATGCCTGCCACACACTTGAGATGGATATCTGGTCCCTAAAAGTACAAAATGAAAGACTGACAATTACATGTAACTTCGTTGTATTAAATAATGAGCTTCCTCGGATGCAGTGAAAATATGAAAGTACAGCTGTGCAAAGCTAGCAGCAATGTAGGTCAATCACCCTTTTCACTTAGGTTTTTAACTACGCAAACCCTGCTGAGCGACCAATGACTACAAAGTGCTGTTTCATTCCTATTTAATTTTGGCAGCATTTTACTGAAGAGCAGGCATTCATGCAGCTAAATTATCTTCACCGTTTCTGGTTTTAACTCCAGCTCCATGACACTAAACACTGGAGTGCATATCTCTTAGTAAACACAAAGGATATGGTTTCTGATATACATGTATAGATTTTTCTTTTTAATTTTTTTTTTTTACAAATTCATCTCCTAACATGGAAATTGAATTAGAATTTTTAATGTTTTGCATTGATTTCCCTAGCCAGGCAAGCAGATAATAGAAAAGGATTAACTAAACTGATGTAGTGGGGTGGAATTTTTGCCCTTAAACATGTCTAGAACCTGATTTGGGTTGGGAAGGGTGATGACACAAAAGTCTGTCCCCCCTCTGCCTAACCTTGGTATTGATTTTGCTTGTAAATGTACTGCGGGCTTTAAGGGTACCACTGAATAGCTACAAAGATCCCTCTTCCTGAAGCAGGGGGCAGATTGTTTTCCTTTCTTCCACGCTTGCTGGTTTGAAGCCCTGACAAGCCTAGTTTTTAGAAAACATATATTGGGTGAGATCTTGTAAATAATGAGATGAAGCTACAGAGAGTGTTCAACCATAAGCATTGTAAAGATGCTGCCTCTGTAAAATATTTTGGTTGTGAAAAGGTGCAGACTGAAAAGATCAGAGTTTAGGAAGCAGCCTTGCTCTCTGAAGGCAATTATTATTTAAAAAATAAATAATAAGCTGAAGTACTTACACTTTAAATGTTTTGTGACCTGGTGCTGATGAGCAGGTCCTATTTCTCTTCTTGTGTCATGGGTATTGCAAACACCTAAAATTACCCAGCTGTCTTAAATGCATAAATAAATACTCTAGAAGGAAACTTCCACAGGTTGTCTATGATGAGGTGCTTTCAAAATATCACCTGGGTATGTTTCTTGCCCAGTTTGATTAACTAAGGGTGGATCATTAGAGGCTTAAACACCCTGAGTTTTCAGGATTATTGAGGTGTTTAAAGAAGTGAAGCTTAAGAGGGCTCTGCTTTCTTCACTTAAGCTTTATAGAGCTGAGTCCTTATTTATACACCAATAGCCTCGTTGCAATTTATTGAAGTGCTATTTTGCAGGAACAGGCCCTAAAATGTTTGGGTTTTTTTTTTTTTTTTAAGACATAAAATGCTTGTATTAATTTTGCTGTGTATGTGAGATGATTGTTCTCCTAAATTTATATTAATTGTATCATTTAGCATATCTTAATTAAAAATAAAAAACAAAGGGGAAAGAAAAGGCAATAATACTCTGTCTCACAGTAATTGCAAAAGGTTTTGAAAACCTCAACAGTTCTTAGGTATGAGTGTGTAGAAAAAGGAGAGTAATGCACATACACACAGCTAATCCACCCAGCTAGCAAAGAATGATGCTTTGGATTTAGATCCACTCTGGCTAGTTTAGCTTTTTCTTATTTTAGTTTGGTAGCTTTTAATAAGAAACATTCAATTAAGCTGTTAAAATTGGTGTTTAAGTCATGTTGAAATGCTGTTAAATGTGTGTACTCAAGTTTGACGCTCTTCAGTAGTTCCATGTGTTTCCCCATATCTGCTGGTATTTTTTTTCTTCAGAGCTGCCAGATTTTTAATAATTGTGTTATTTTTAGTGGCTTAAAATACACAGTTTAATTTCCAAGAGTGTGAATGTTCCCTCTTATAAGGCTTCTCAAAAACCAGACATTTCTCGTGTGTTGTCAAAATACCTCATTAATCCCCTGGAAACTTTCAAAGAATTTCAGTAGACTTTTCAGATGAAAGTACAGTGCCTCTTAAAGCCTGTCTTACAGGTCTTCATTACCTTTCAACAGTTACGATGTATTTTGATGGAAAATTATTTCACTCCAAAGATGGTTGTCAATACATTGCAAATCATAAGAAAAGTGGTGATTTTTGGCTGCAGTTCCAGAGGACAGGATCACGTTTTTGGTTGAAAGAATGACTTTATGGGTCTGCTTAGTATTTTCTATAATCTTTCTTGAAGTGCAGCTGTCTCTATTTCTTCCTTGCTGAATTTTTCCTTAGAATCGACTTTGACCAGAGTTTTTAGGAAATACATCTAAAATAATAATCATATCAAAATTATTAACTTCAGGAGCAAGTATTATTAAATCTTTTTTATGACTTCCAAAGCTTAATTGGAAACTCAGTATTTTTGTCAGAGGAACATGCAAAACAATGCATCTATATCTATATCATAGAAGAATAATTATAGTAGAAGCATATTTGGGTCTTACTGCCGATATATATATTGCCAAGCATATATTTTCTGCTTAAAAAAAAAGGAAAAAATAACTTGTTTGGAACCTTAATTATTTTTTGGGGGATATTTTACACAATTTTCTTGGTAATTAAAGCAAAAAATGTTTCTTATTGATTTCTGTTACATTTGCTGTGTTCTTCAAATGTTCCAGACAGTGCACACCTTCTTGATGTGAATTTTTTGAATAATACGTAAAGTTTATCTGATTTCTGTAAAAATGAGCAAAATGAAGACTTCAAATAGTGTTTACCTCAAAAAAATAGATAATTGAGACTTGGCCACCCAAATGGATAACATTGTTACATGCTTTCAAGCCTCTTGACTTTACGAAGCAATTTTTCTTTTAAGTTCTCAATGAAGGCAAATATGTTTGGGGTGGATTTGGAAACCAAACTATGCAGTATTTTGTTTTCTAAATGGAGTTGGTTTTAACCATCTCTGTCCTTAGGAATCCGTATCTTGGGGAATGTCTTAATAGATATATTGAATTTTTTTGATGGCTTAACTTCTCTATTAATTCCTTAGCATGATAATAGATGACCTTTTAAATCATAGAATAGTTTGGGTTGGAGGGGACCTTAAAGATCATCTAGTTCCAACCCCCCTGCCATAGGCAGGGACACCTCCCACTAGACCAGGCTGCTCAGTGCCTTGTCCAGCCTGGCATAAACACCTCCAGAGAGGGGGCATCCACAAATAAGTCTAAGTAATAGTCACAAGCTTATTTATATGGATGATCAGGTCAGAAAAAAAGCAAACCCAAAACCAATCGTATCCATAATAGATTTTTAGCCTGTAGAAATAAGTAAAATTTGAATTCTTGGTTCTGTTTCTTTTCTAATGTTTAGAAAAATACTAAAAGCCAACCAAACAAAACCCCCTGAAATATATGACAAAAGTAGCATCAGGTCTAGTCCAAAAACCAGTGAGAGAGCAAAGGGCTCAAGCAACAGAGTGTTTAGCCAAATTTCATCCTTCACAAGCCATGTGTCAAAATGAACCAACATACAGCGGGGAAACCTTGCAGGCTCTTCATACCGGTGTCACCTGCTAGGTATGATACTTATGCATACATTTAGGCAGAATTTCTGGTGTTAAATGGGCACTTGCAACGTTACCCTCTCGTCTCAAAAACTGCTTAGCATGGACTTGAAGTGTATGCTAACAATGAAATAACTGGAAAGCCCTGTGGCAAGCAGGGAGGAGGTTAGTTGGAGGCTAAAAATGGAGTTGCCAGCATAGGGAGATTGACAATTCAGTCCCTCTCCCTGCCTCGTCTCAAAACTGCAGCTGGAGAGTATTTAGCACCTAGTTTTTATCCAACACAATGGCCCCAATTATTAACTACGAAATATTTTCCTTTGGGACCAGAATGAACCCTCTTTATCTATTTTCTAACAAAACGCAACACAAGGGAACTTTTCACCAGGAGAAAATTGCTACTTTTATGAAAGAGAAGTGCACGTTCAGTTCTGGAATGACATTCCTTAGGAAATTCTCCTGCAGGTCTTTGAGTGAAGTGGCATTTTGCAGTGCTGGAATTTTGCTTTTCATCTTTTCTTTTGCAAAAATAATAAATGTCTTATGTAGGCTCATAGTGGCTGATGAAAGTGAGAATTGCAAAACATGCAAAGACAAAATTTATTTGCTGAGGTGTAGGGGGTGCAGCTGAGAGCACAGAACAGCAGGTATTTTTATTGTGTCTTTTCTACATTTGGGGGGAGGTGGGAGTAAGCAAATAAGCAAGAATAAGTCGCTACACATTTCTGTATACTGTAGGTGACAATATATTGGGCTAATTAATCCGGCAGCAAATGATTCCTTGCTCTTGCATCACTGCTTTCATATTGCACCTTTGTTTTGGACAAAGCATGAACTATTGGACTTTATGTACAGGAGTTCTGACTTTTATAAAATCTGCAGAATGTGCTAGTGAATCAAATTTTTCTAAATTTTTCTTTTTTCCTGAAGACAAGATTCTATGCTATAAATACCAGCATACACAGAATCTCAGGTTCTAGCCTAGTGAATAGTGTTTTTGTACTCTAACCCTGAATTGAAAGGTTTTAGAGTTCCACCACAGGACAAAATAAACATCGGGTTTATGTTGTTTCTTTGCAGGTGCCTTAAAGAGTAGTGTATATTGGAGAAAAATTGATACAAATACATGTTTAACAACTCACTCCCCTTTTAAATGCATCTTCTCTAAGCAGCAGAGGAATTTATTATTGCTGATCAACTTCTAAAAACAGTTCCAGTAACAATCACCAAACTTGGGTTTGTCTTTTAGATAAATTTTTAGGTACTGATAACTTCAGTGAGTTACAGGGATAGTTATAACAACTGCAATCACTGAATTACTGTCTTAATTTACATTTTTTACATATGTTTATTCTTCTGCATAAATTTTCTTTCTCTGAAGTCAACACTGAGCTGTTTCTGAGCTGCTATTCTTTCTCAGAATGTACGTGTAAAAATTAAGTTTTGCTTTAGGGAGTAGAAAATTTATCAATTCATCTTCCCATAAAGGAATTGCATTTTTCTGCACCTTTATTTTTAGTAAACCAGTTTTTCACAGAATTAACAATTTAATAGGGATTTTAGATTTGGGTTTTAAAACAAAAAAATCTGCAAAACTTTTCAAACAAATTTTTGTAGGTCTAATGTTTCAGCCTTATATAAGGTACCAAGTAAAGGAGAAGGCAATCTCAATAAGGAGCTGTTCTGCACTAGTCTTTGTTGGCTTCCTTATGTAATTTTTAAACTAAAGTAACATTAAACCTAATCCTACAAATATCTACTGCATGCTTCAATATTGAAAACCTAATACTTTGGAAATATAATCACACGGAATGTCAGGGATTGGAAGGGACCTCAAGAGATCATCTAGTCCCATCTCCCTGCTGGAGCAGCAACACCCAGGCCTTTT
>VZTY01008916.1:70981-104734 GCA_013400935.1 Turnix velox
TGTCTCCAGAGAAGGAGACTCCACACCCTCTCTGGACCCACACTGTGAAAAAGATTTTTTTCTTGTATTTTTGTGGAACCTTCTGTGTTCCAGCTTATACCCATTTCCCCTTGTCCTATCATTGGTGGTTACTTAGAAGAGCCTGGTTTCATCCTCCTAACACTCACTCTCTACATATTTATAAACATAAATGAGGTCACTCAGTCTCCTCCAGGCTAAAAAGGCCCAGCTTCCTCAGCCTTTCCTCAGAAGGGAGATGCTCCAATCCCTTCATCATCTCTGTGGCTCTGTCCTGGACTCTCTCAAGCAGCTAGTTCCCCATCCTTCTTCAACTGAGAGCCCCAGACCTGGGCACAATACTCCAGATATGATCTCACCAGGGCAGAGTACAAATACGAGTTTCTTATGCCAAATATTTAAAACTGGATTGACTTTACCTGCTAACCAGTCTTGAGTTGCTCTGTCTGTGCTTTTCACATGCTACGTACTGGACAGCACAACATCCCTCACTGGCCCTTTGGTCTAGGACAAGCTTAAACCAGCAGCCCTGCTCCTGGCCAGGGACAAGCTTAAACCCACAACCCTGCTCCTGGCCAGGCACTTTGCCCCCGTGTGTAGGATGTCACTCAAAGTTTTACACCAGTAACAACCTTGCCCTCTTTGATGGAAAGGACTGTTGATTGCTTGTAAATCCTTCTTACCCCCAAATCACACTACTGGAGGATGATTTAAGGGTTCTCCTCTAAGCTTGTCTCTGCAGCCCATTGCTAGAGCATGAATTCTACTCTCCACAGTTTTCCTGGGAGACAGTGAGTGGTAGGAGGTTGGACAAAAACTTTATTAAAAAGCTCTGTGATTTTGTGCTGATGTTTGTGAATTTTGGGTTCACTTTTTCTTCATGCTCCAAAATTGTGCTAATGAGCCTGTTCTGTGTACTTAGCAGCTTCAGGCATCTAGAAGGGTATGTTCATTTTTTATTAAGATATTAAATTCGTGCATTTTTATGCTCCATATACTAAAAAAAAAAAACAACCCTATGCAACACTGAATACTTATAACAGGGAGCACTAAAAAGCAAATTAAAATATATTCTTTCTGCTCAGAATTTCACTTATTAAAATGATCTCTAAATTTAGGGGAAATGCTGCAAACATTGCAGCAAATGTGCTGGCTTTAATGTGCCTGGCTGAAGTCTGAAGTTAGCCAAGAGCACGTCCCCCAGCACCTCCTTCCTTAATCCTGTCATAAAGCAGAGCAAACTGCTAGTGAAAAGAGTCAGTGGGTAAAGTAGAGAGGAACAATTACTTCAGGAGCACAAATCCAACAATGGATGTCTTCTGTCCTTTTCTTTATAATCCCTGATGTCTCCCTGTCACGCTCCAAATTAGTCTCCTTCTTCAGGTGCAGCACGTTCTGAGCATTTCTCTGTTTTTGTTGTAATGTCATCTGCTGCCTCTTTGAAGCAGGTTCTTATCTGATAAATACAGGTAACATATACATTTCATAAGAGCACACCTGAAATGTGTAGGGTAGATTGTAGGTAAGCCATCTGCAATTTCTTTTAACAATTTGGCCATGGAATTGTTTGGAGGTGAGCACACAAAGTACAATTTCTTCCAGCTATGGTAAGCAGATGATTGCTTTCTTCCTCTTCTTTTCCCTTCGTGTACAAACAAACCTTTGCTATGAAAAGATTCCCAGGATTTACTTTGAATAAAAGCTAGTATGTATTTGCAGAATTTACTGTAATTTTTCAGATTATCAGTCTTGATAGAAATGTACTGTGTCTGAATGAATAACTCTGCAACCAGCCACACTCAGTAATCTTACTATTAATCACATAGTCTGACTGTGTTGGCAGATAAACAGTTTTCCTCATGACCTGTTGAAAAAGTAATTTTTATTTGCGTGTCTATAAAAAAGTGCATAGTGTTGTCTTAGTCAATGCACAGGCACTGTACAGTTTTTCTGTCAAATGCTTTCATTTCAATCACCACAAATTCTTTTCTTCCGAAGTCCAGCTCTTTCCCTTCATAAACTGATTCTTCTGGTTTTAAGGTGGGCTTTTTGGAAAAGTTCTTGCCACGAACTCCTACGTGCCTCCTGTTCAGCTTATTTAGGCAATACTGGCAATATTATGTGCATACCATGGTGTTGCTTATATCAGAGTATGAAAAAGCTGGTATAGGGACAAGTAATCTTTTTCCATCCCTCCCCCCCAGTTAAAAAAAAAAAAAAAGAGAAAACAGAATTGGAATGGGAAGGAAACAGATTTAGAAAATTATTGCAGGCATGTTTAGTCTCCCAGAAAATCCTGCCAAAGTGGAGAGATGTGATTTTTGTCAGTGCAAGCCTGGAAACTGCTGTCCCTGTAAGGCACTTGAGAACCAACTTTCTTACCGACCAGATTTTGAGGAATTCTTTCATGCATGCTATTATTTTAAGCACTGCTGCTTTGAACTTTGAATCCTTAAGCTCTATCTGACCTCTTGTGAAACTGAATTTAACCTAGACTCAGTGTGCTTGTTTGAGAAAAGGCCCATGTGCTATAGGGACAGAAGCAGGAATAGAAAGTAATGCCTAGTTTTTCCAGGTTGGGTGGTTACATCCAAAGATGACATAGACCATATATTACTAGTGTATTCACCGTCTGCCTCTTGGAATGCAACCAACCAACCAGACAACCCAAAATCCAGCAGTTACTGCTAATTGTGCTTCCTTCTGGTGTTGCTTGTTGAGGGCATTACTGCTGATGGGTGGAAGATGCATGACCAGGTTGACTTCTGCCCCTGCTTTGTTGGCACTTACCTGGTGACCACTATAGTTCCTTCTTCCTCCTGTTGTGTACAAAAGGGGTTATGACTCTAATTTTTATATGCAGAATCAAAAGAAGTGAAAGGGTTAATCTCTGCTTCTTTTTCCACTGCTTTCTCTGAAGTTTCCGAACAATAATGATTACAGATACGCAATGCTGGTGTAGGCAACTGCTTTTCTTCATCTGCAATATTTGGGGAGGAAAAATTATTAAATTCTAAATTTAAGAAAACTTGTCAAGAAAAGAAAAAGTCAGTTGTCATTAGATGGGACCCCTGCTTTCTGTTTCTAAAACCAAATGCAGTCACAAAGACAGCTGCATCTGGGCAGATCAGTCTTCCGTAGATTTCCAGTCTTGCTGTCAATTTTCCATCCTCCCTGAGCTCAAAGGGAACACCAGCAAACTGGACAACTCCCCACTTTTTAGCAATTGGGAAAGAGTGACAGTTTGTGTGCTCCAAATTGAGTGATTTTGCTGCAAGATTAATTCTGGAGGTTCTCTGTCATTGTGAATGGGGGTGTGGGGAATGTGTGAACAGAGGCTGCCCATTGCATGCAGGAGTTTTGGTAGGGAAGAAATCCCTGTTGGGAGTAACCTACCATTTTGCTGTGCTCTGCATCACTTGCCAGCACCCTTCCCCTCCCTGCCAAAAAAAAAAAACCCACCCCAAACCAAAGTCCTGTCATATTCCACTGACTCTTCCATGATAATGGTATGAAAAATCTGAGTCACTCACCAGAAAACAGATTAAAACAGCAGAAGACGGCTAAATTATGGCTGCAGACATTTGGCTCTGCCAGTTTTAAAAGGTCAACTCCAAAAGGCAGGCAGGGAAAAATGTTCCAGAAAACAAGGAAGAAAGAATAAAAGCTTGAAGTCAAAGCATGCTACTGTATGTGTCCCAACATAAATGATGTCTAGCCACACACATGATATTTACATCAGCTTTTATTTTTCCTCGTGGTCGTAACTACATTGAACATGTTGTTTCCTTAATGCGATCTCCAAAGGTCAATCAAGTTAAAAGAGGAAGGCTGATGAGATTAGATATAACTTTAAAAAATTACTAAAAAAAGTGTGTTTGGAGAGAGCCCTGAATATTTGTCCAACATAATTCTGTTCCTGTGTCTTTTCCTGGAGACATCATGTGAATTGAACTGATCCACTTTTTCTCATTCTCTGGTGATAACTGAGGTATCTGCATGTTCTTGGGGAGAGACGAAAGATTCTTCTGGGCACAGGACAAAAATAAAATGACATGTTTAAGTGCTTTTTTTAATGCTCCAGGGAGATTTTACTATCTGAATTGTGTGCAGTGAGCAGGGATTTTTCATTTCATACATCATTCACGACTTGCTGCAGTGATTCCAAAAGTCACACAAGCTGAGCTGCTACTTGCACCAAAGCCCAGAATTTTTAGTTTGTGAGTTTCAACAATGGATGTCATGGCTTTATTAAGGCTTCACCCAAAATTTGCAGCAGGGAGGTGCAATGTCAGTTAGAGAAAAGGAGTAGTGTGTCGAAGAACACTGGAGTATGCACATTAATGACTATAGCAAGACTCATGTTTTTCCTTCCCATCCTTGTTCTCCCATTGATATCGGTTTTGTCCCTAATCTAATTTTTAAGTCTTATGGTATTATTAGCTGCAGGCTTTGTTTTGCATGAGGCTGTTACACCCTTACAGAGCTGTGAATGGCATGTGAAGCTTGGGGTCAGTCAATATTGTGTCCAGTTCTGGAGCCCTCAACATGAGAAGGACTTTGACCTGTTGTAGCATATCCAGAGGAGGGCCACGAAGATGATCAAAGGGCTGGAGCAACTCCTTTACGAGGACAGGCTGAAGGAGTTGGGGTTGTTGAACCTGGAGAAGAGAATGCTCTGGAGGGACCTCATAGTAGCTTCTCAAAACCTGAAGGGGGCCACAGAAAGGCAGGGGTAGGTCTTTTTAATAGGATATGTGATGGCAAGACTAGGAATAATGCATGAAAATTGGAAGAGGGCAGATTCAGGCTGGAGATTAGAAAGAAGTTCTTTACTGTGAGGGTGGTGAAACACTGGAAAAGGTTGCCTAAAGAGGTTGTGAATGCTCCACTCTGGAGGTGTTAAAGGCCAGGCTAGACAAGGGCAACCTGGTCTAGTGGGAGGGGGTTTGGAACTAGGTGATCTTTAAGATCCCTTCCAACCCAAACTATTCTATGATTCTAGAATATGTTTTTCAGGAGTTATGAAGAGTCGGTGATGATATACTAAAGGTGAGGTGATTTGTTTTATGAGTCATTTTCATCTGCTTTAGAGGCTTCATAGCAAAATGCCTGAATGTTTAACTGCTGCAGTAATAAGGCAGTAGGTGGAGGTGAAAACCTCTTCTAGCAATGTCATCCATGAACACTGAAGTTTTGTCCTTCTGTGTCTTTCCATGGTGTAGAAGTGAATGGACACACAAGACTGTACAGATGGGCGAACATCTTGTTTCAAAGCATCATATTGTAGTTAGTGTCCATGCCCCCACTATGGGCTTTCTGATTTTTTCTGTAGTCTGAAGACATCAAGCAGCCTTATTATCTAGCAGCCCTTAGAAATCATCTGTGTTAGACAGTTTTTACCAAAGCCCTCGCATCCTTTAGAAAATAAGTAATGCATATGGGTCAGATTATTACTTTTGGGGTTTTTTTAGGTTGGTTTTGTTTGGTTTTTTTTTTTAATGATTGAGTGAGCTGCATGCCAGACTCTTCCTAGTAAACCTGCCACCCGTGGCCTAATGGGAGGTATCCCTGCCCATGGCAGGGGGTCTAGAACTAGATGATCTTGAAGGTCCCTTCCAACCCAAACCATTCTATGATTCTGTGCTGTAAAGATGGGCAGAGAGAAGGAGGTAAGCCCTCTGCAGGAGGTGGATGTACTGTCCCATGTCCAGGGAGGTGCCCCTTGAAGGCAAAGGGTGAAGCTAGATACAGCCTCAGCACTCCTATTTAGGATCACTCCATATGAGTACCCTGGGTTTTCATTAAATATCTTTGTGCAAAGAGCAGAGCAGCTAAACAGTTTCCCTCAGGGAATCTGGGAGAGCTCAGGGCAAAAAGCGGACACCTGGAAGGTGCTAAGTGGTAGCACTCTGACCAATCTGGGTGGTTGTGATCATGCACTAGGTTCTCCTTTAGCCTCTGCAGTGCCTTTTTATGATGATCTCCTCTAGCTCTGTCCTGCTCTCTCCTGTGAACATTCTGCTCATTCCTAGAAAGAGAATGGAAGGGACTTCGGGTTCAGATCACCCTGCTGTGAGCAGGGTCACTTTCCACTAGACCAGGTTACTCAAAGCCCTGGCCTTAAACACCTCCAGGGACAGGGCATCCACAACTTCCCTGAGCAACCTGTTCTCATATCTAGTCTAAATCTTCTCCTTTTCAGTTTAAAACTGTTCTCCCTTGTCCGGTTGCTACACACCCTTGGGAAAAGACCATCTTTATCTTTCTTTTCTGACTCCTTTCTGACAGGGTGAGGAAAACCCTGGTGGGAACCTCTCCAGAGTGATCATACTGGAATCCAGATATAAGATTCAGGAAACAGTTAAAAGTCCAGATCCAAACCAGTGTCAAAGTTTCAACCTAAGATTCTTGAAGTTATTTTTGTACCCTTACAGTCTCACACTGCTTCAGCTGCCAAAGGAGCTTCAGTATAATTTTGACAGGTTTGTCCAGAACATCTGCTGTGAACCCTCCTTTGGTTCTGCTAAAGCAGAGCTTGGAGCATGGGCCCTTGGAAAGGATGGTCGTGTTCCCCTGTTCTCAAGGCAACATTCCCCCTCCTCCCCCCCCTCAGTTAAATGCAGGGCCTGCAGAGCCCATTTATCCTGTTCCAGCCCCTTCATCTGGCACTCAGCACCTACAGGAGGGCAGGAATCTGAAAACAGGCTTTGTTATGACAGAGATCTCCAGATCTTGTAGCAGATGTTGCTGGTGAGAAGCAATTTTGTTCCAGCCAAACCTTCTTCAGCTCTGCCGAGGAGATGCAGGGGGAATCTCACAAGGCTACAGGCTTTGGCAAGGAAGACTCAGCATTTACCACTGCCAGCTTTTCTCTGTATTTCTTTTTGAAGGCTGGGTAGAGCAAATGATCTCTTCTCCATCTCTGTGAAACAGCTGTAAATTTCTCTTTCTTTAAAATCTCCACCCACGAAACAATCCTGACAACATCCAGCAGTTATCAGATGCCAAAAGATCTATGTCCCTAGGATAAAGCGTTGTGTATCATCATCTCCTGATGGATGCTCTGGACATTGAGTATAGCAGTACTTTAATTTAAAAAATCCCTGGGAAGTAGAAATTCTTGGTAATCTCCATAATTACCTTTTAAGAGAATTTATCATCTTTTAAAAAGATATTTGCTACCCATTTTCTCTCTGTCCCTTCCCAGCTCAATCTATTGTTTGCTTTAACTTCACGCTCTGTATACAGACTGCTGCATTACCTTGTGCTGCAGTCCCCTCTGCTTTTGGCCCAGAAGATCTACTGAAGATCTTTTCAGCTTACACTGATTACAAATCCGTGTTTGTGATAATCCCTTTCCAATAATTCTCAGGAGCTAAAAAGCCTTTCCTCCTTTTGAAGAAGGAAGTTTTGCCTTCAATTTGGACCTGTGACTGCATTGGTTCTGGTGTCTATTCTGGTGTCTATTCTCTTGAGGCTGAGAAGAGGATGTTCTGTTTTTTAGAGTAGAGACAAGTAAGAATTTGAGAGCAGTGCAGAGCAGTGAATTCACCCCAACTCTCTGAAAAGTTAAGTCAATCCTGCTTGTTTTCTTTTCTGACTTTGATGATCCTATCCCAAAGGGGAAAATCACATTTCTTTAAAGAAGCAATTAAAAAGTAAATAATGCATCACTTTTGTATACTTTGATTTTATTCTTGTGAATAATTCTCCGCATGTTACCTACTTACAGAGTTTTTAGTTTAAGGTTCTGGATGAAAAGTCCAATTTAAGTTCAGCAGAGACGATGAGTTTTCTGAAAGGAGGATAAATTTTGCCCACATTGAGCTGTTTAGAAATCCACTCCCAACCTACCCATTCACAGAAGGAGATGCTGATCCCTCTGCAGAGAGCTCGTGTGAGGTCATCTACAGCCACATAATACATGACAGAGATGTCACAGAAGATTCTTAGGGGTTGGTCCTTGCAGCTAAAGGCTACTTTATGTTCCTCAGTAATGGGACAACTTGTTTTTTCATGTGGCTAGGAGTTTAATAGTCTGATTAACTATTGAACTGCAGCCTCTGTGTAAATTTACTCTCTTTTGGAGTCCCCAGACGGTTGAATAGTAGGTCTGGGTGCATTTTGCACAGAAAAATTGCCCATTTTTATCCTTTTGCTAGGATCCCATTATTTGAATCACACAGAATATCAGGGATTGGAAGGGATCTCAAAAGATCATCTAGTCCAATCCCCCTGCCAGAGCAGAAACACCTAGACCAGGTCACACAGGAAGGCATCCATCTATTTCTTAGATTTCTGTAGAACCTCCTGTGTTCCAGCTTGCACCCATTGCCCCTAGTCCAATCAGTGGAAATCACTGAGAAGAGCCTGGCTCCATCCTCCTGACACAAACCATCTTTATTTTATAAAGTTCTTGTTCCTGCTTGTTTTGGGGTGACTGGGTTTGTTTTAAGGAAGGAAAAAAAAATTTTAAAGAAATGGTAACAAGGTAGTTAGTTAAGCAGCTGGGTGAAAGCCTTGTTATTTTGTTTTTACTATTAAAATATCCCCTAATCCACCTTGCTGGGTTTCTGCCATTCTTGTAATATTCAATCAAGCCCTTGTTTTGTGAGCGATGTGACAGTGCATTGTTGGCACTTTACAAACGTACAGCCCTCGGCAATGGTTAATGAGAGGCAGGGTTTTTTTCCCCGTGCAGGACACAATGAAATTTTAGACAGATGAATGCTAAGAGAACCCTGTGTACCAAAGGCAATGTTTACTGCATGTAATACATATCATTGTTTGTCTCCTGTAGTGAAAAATACTTGTGTCATGCTGTTAAAATGTACTCCTGACAGAATGGAGCTTGCTATTATAGGGTCCATTGCTTAAAAAAATGATATACTGACAGAAATACAATTTAAGAAAATTTAACACCAAGGGTAGTCGACCATGTAGGCTACTATTAAGGGACCAAAACTCAAGGCCATGCTTTTATTAAAAAAGAGAGATATTTTATTTGCTAGTAGTAGGTAAAGTTGGTTTTTTTCATAAAAAAAATAAAAGGAGGTAGAAAAGGAAAAAAAAAAAATCAAACTTGCATCCCTTGGTTTACACTGTGTAAAAAATTAATAAAAGCAACAGTTCAATAAGATTTTATTGCAGAAATGTTTAAGGGCATCATTTTAGGAATGCTTCAATTTTTAAACAGTTAGTTATGCTGGGGAGCACTCCAATGCACAACAAATTGTCACTCTTGGATTCAAGGCATACCCAGTGCTTTTCATAAAATGAATAGTGAGACCTGGTTAATTTTAGTGAATTTGTGCATTCCTCTACATTTTTCTTTGGTTTTGGAAACATATAGAGATTAACAGTTTACTAATGTGAGCAAAAAACTGTATTTCATTTGGCTGGCTAACCTTGTACAGCCAAGTCATCAGATGTTTACTTTAATAGTGGTCAAAATTATTAGTCACTAATTTTGATCTAGAAGTTATTTGCTCTTTCCCATTTCTTCATTGCAAATTTCTAATTGCAGATCACAGATTGATGATGTGTATCTGTCTATGAGGTACTGACAAGCCATAATTTTTTTATCTGCCTTGAGCAGTTCGTTACCAGAATCTGGTCCTTGGTAAAAAAATTAAACTTCTCTAGCAATAAAAGGTAAATGGAAAACAGTTGGCTTGTGCAGAAGATAAACTGTTACACTGGTGACCAGTGGATTCTGTTAAAGTGTACAAATGTGCATATCTGAGCCTTTGGACCATGAAAGACCACTCCCCAGCAGAGTTTGGGCTTGGGTCATGCATGATGATGTTGGAGTACACATACAGTACCAGAGTGAGCATCCTGAGCATACAAACATGGTTTTTGGATGAAGTAAGTACTACTAATGCTTTCAGGCAGCATGCTCTAGGGGAGCTCCTTACTTGGAGACTTTTGGGAAATCTGGCCAGCCCTCTTGAAAATATGGCTGCTTGGTTTTACACTTAAAAATAGGAGATAGGTTCTTTTTTGAGGCTGCAACTTAGTGCTGCAGAATGTCACGCTGCTTCTCTGTTTGTCAATCCAAAGTCTTCCCCAGGGTTGAGAGGAATTGAAGAGTTCAAATAAAAGAGCAATTGAACATGTATGTTAAATCATTTCTTTAAAGTGAGCATTTATTTAGATACTTCTTATTTTAAAGGGAAAGGCAGGGCAAAAATTCTCTGATATAATCATAGAATCATAGAATAGTTTGGGTTGGAAGGGACCTTAAAGATCATCGAGTTCCAACACCCCTGCCATAGGCAGGGACACCTCCCACTAGACCAGGCTGCCCAGTGCCCTGTCCAGCCTAGTCTTGAACACCTCCAGAGAGGGGGCATCCACAACCTCCCTGTATTTTTCCATGAACTATGTTTGATCATCAAGTATGAGTAAACCACAAACAATGAATGGTCATAATAGTGCAGGTGGAAAGTCTCCTCTTTCTCATCAAAATAAGAAGTTTAATTTTTTTGATGTTCATCACTTACTCCTTTTCCCTCAGGCAAGAGCTTCATTTCATCTACTAAACAAACATTTTACCACAATGATGGCAAGGCTAATTTATTCACCTCTATGCAAAAAAGAGCTGAAATAATTAGCCGGTACCACTGTCATATTCCTGGAGATGGCCAATAATGTAACACTTAATGTTGGTAAGAATTAATTGTTTGCCTCCCTTCCTCCCCACCAGAAAAAAAAATATATAGATTTCAAGACACATATAGATGCTGTCCTTGAAAGATTTCTTAATTCTGGACTCTGAACCCGGAGATGGTTCTACATATAAAAATAATTGATAGCATTTGGGGAGGGACACATCACTTGTGCTTTCATAGTTACAAGGCCTAAATATTTGCTAAAACCACAAGTCAATAAACTATTATTAAAGATAAATATTCATTTTACTCACAGTTTCAACAGGGTTTGAACAAAATGGTGCCAAATTTAAGTTGCAGTGCACACCATAAAGAAATATTTCTGTTGCAAGTGATTTGTTTATTAGAAACACAAGTCTCCATTACAGTTTTCTTTGCTGTTAATACTTTTCCTCTTTGTTTTCTTTTTCCATTTTTCGCAGATCAGGGTAATAAAAGTCAACAAAACCAATTCAAGTTTTGCAGTCAATCTTACTTGCAGGTTCTGAATTCTGCAGTATGTGGGTGTTCCACTCTGCATTGTAATTACTCAATATTTCAATATAATTTTTAACTGTAGGGTGTTTTTTATTCCCTGGCTCACACACTGTGCCAACAATGGATTTTTAGATCTTTATTTAAAAAATTATTTAAAAAATATATACACATTTTTGGGTTAATAGTACCTATAGGAAGAGCTTTCTTTTATATTCAGTGATCACTGTAGGGGAGGTACTGTTCAAGTATAATCACAAAATGCCAATGGTTTTGGATAAAACCTCAAATAAAGGGAAATTAGACAGAACTCCTGATTTGAACATGCATAATATTCCTCTGAAGCGCAGAACAGACAAGTTTCAAGTTCAGCTAACAATAAGACAGCACACCTAAATTACATAAAAAACACTTTATTGTTCCATTAGGTTGGCTTTCTGTTATCCCCCAGTGACCAATTTCAGAATGAACTTGCTCTGGGCTGAAGCCGTCTTCAAAATAACCAGTGACTGGCAGCCATCTCCTCTTCCTTGAGCTGGGAAGGCCCCCCATCTGCTTTAAAATAGCTGTCCCCTCCCTAGAAGTAGCAATGAAGTTTCACATCTGGCCAGTTGTTGAACCGCTTTACCATGGGGAAAGGTTGCCAGTCCACATTGGAAAATTACCCAGATAAGTACTAAATGAAATAAAGACAGTAGGTGGATTCCAGTAGGTGAAACTGGACCAGCAGCAAAGAATACCATGTGTATTCCTGATGTATTTCAACATCTTCCAGAGGGTGAGAAGGTGCTGGAAGTACAAAAATGTAGACAGTGATTAAGAACTACTATAGAAGGGAGACAGTTGGAAAGACCCCCCCTACAACTTATATGATTGAATTGCTGGTGCACCATGCACCACCCCAATCAGAAGAATTAATTGCTTGGACTTGCCCTATTTTCATTGCTTTGATCTGTGGTTGTCCTATGCCTTGATTTCTAATTCTCAGCAATGGTGCTGTGCTCAAATGATGCCAGGCACATTGTTGAGATGTGTGAGGGGCCCTCACAGTGCCTCTACAGGAGATGTAGGAAATTATGGCAGAACTTGAAGTGGTGGAGGAACTGGGAAAAGCTACACAACTGGTTTTGTCATAAGATATAGTAGTGACAGAGAAGTCACAAGAGAAAACTCATGGTTATGATGACAAGAACAGAATTGGTAGGAAATGATGATCTGCTGTGTAGTGACCAAAAAAAAGCCAAAAACTTTTTCAGGTGTTGTTTTGTCTTTTTCTTTCCTGTTGTGTAAATATGCTCCTCTTTTACACACATGTGTAAATGGAAAAGAGAGAAAAAGGATTATGACTGTGGTTCATTTGGTGCCAGTCAGTCCTGCAAGTTTTCCTAGTACAAGTGAACCTGCTGGGCTCAGTAAGAATATTTGCTTGATTAAAAATATATACAACTTATTGGAGAAATACTTACAATGTAGTGATATGATACAGTAATACAAGCTTTTCTCCTCATAAAACAGGGAGCTCTCACTGAGAATCTGTTTTGTATACCTGACAGTAACTCCTTTTCCTAAGCCTGCCTACCTGTCATGTGTAGGGGTCAGATACTCAATGACATGGCAGATTCTGTGGGGGAAAAAACCACCCTAGAAGTAAAACTGAGGAGTTTTTGCTGGTATTCAAATCAAGCGGATTTAGATCATCTTCAATAAAAGCAGTAAGTACACCAATCATAAACTTAATCTGTGATTCTCCTTCTTCCCTTTCTTTTCTGAAGTGTTCTTGACTGATGATAGATGTGACTGAGCAGAATCAGATAAATTCCAGTCCCTATTCTGCATGCAATTAGTTAATTGAAAATGAGAAATCTCAAAACTTTAAATGGTAGATTTCATAAATTTCCCCTTTTTTTTAATGTCAGGGTGATCTGATAGTGGTACCTGTAGTTTTATATGCAGAAGCTTATTTCTCAGTTGTAAAAAAAAACCCTATCGTTCTAAGGATATTTAATTTCTGTGCCAGGAAGCATTTCAGTTGAGTTGTCTCCAAATATTCAGTGATAATAAAACAGCCACTAAAACCCTTGAAACAAATTTAGCTGCAAATGTGAATTTCTGTCCTGCACTTTCTGAAGGATTCACTGATTCTTGAATTTCAGGTGGGCTCAGAGATGCCATGGTTAAGTAGAAAAGTATTATTTGCTGTCATGTGAAACCCATCTTTGCTGGACAACCACATGGAATCAAAATAAGTTCAAAAGAAGCATCTGTTTTGGAAATAAATAGAAAATACAGAACTGTAGAGCAGCAGTCTATAGAAAATACCCGTAACTACAATATGCTGCATGTTAATTTTTTTTCTTTATGTTTATAGTCTAAGATATCTTAGACAATTAACATAGCCTTTAATTATTTTGAAGAGTAGGGGAATTTAATAGGCCTGTGGGAACACTATGAATAAAGATTGCTAAGTAAGGGCTATATAACAAGCAGGTCTTTGCAGTAGGAAAAAGCACTTCTCCCTGGTCTCAGACATTTGTTACTTTTTTTGCATAGTTTTTTCTTTTTACTAGACAGACTCCTAGTAAGACATAGTCCAATCCAGGAAATCAATGTGGATATGATTCATCCCTCTGAAGTCTGTAACCTTCTCTTCAGAAAACTAAAGGAAAATTCAACACTAGGAAAACTTGCACGTCTAGGAATATTGGCACATGATATTGGCAAAATACTCCTTATAGGAATATCCTGCATCAGTATAATAAAACAGTCTCCTGTGAGTGAAAACATTTGTTCAAAAATGTTGCTTTCATTATACCAGCAGGACTTCTGGTTGGCTTAGTCTCTTGCCCCTATGGGTTTGACAGCAAATACATGGGGTAAACACTGCAGAATTTGGGGCTGTTACCTGTATGTGTAATCCCTTGATAATTTCAGGTTGGTTTGATACTTGTAAAGGAATAGTGGGAAAATCCCTTAATAGGATAGGGGAAAAATGGCCTTTTCTTGCATGGGGCAGCTGGCGACAAAATCCTTGCAAAGTGCTGGTTGCCCACAGACTGCATCTACCTATACTATGCTGGAGGACTGCTGGGTCTAGCAGATAGACAGGCTTATGCTATTGCTGCAACATTCACACAGAGTCACAGAATATCAGGGATTGGAAGGGACCTCAAGAGATTATCTAGTCCAATCCCCCTGACTGAGCAGGAGCACCCAGACCAAGTTACACTGGAAGGCATTCAGGAGGCGTTTGAATGTCTCCAGAGAAGGAAATTCCACACCCTCTCTGGGCAGCCTATTCCAGTGTTCTGACACTCTCACTGTGAAAAAGTTCTTTCTCAGATTCCTGTGGAACCTCCTGTGTTCCATCTTGCACCCATTGCCCTTTGTCCTATCATTGGAGGTCACTGAGAAGCTTGCTGTCTGTCCTGCCATGCTGAGCTGGCCTTGGGTGTACTTCATATCTGATGCCGTCTCCCTGCCCTCTGATTAATACTTCTACATCATGAAGAGCTTTGGCCTTATTATTTTCCCCTTTATTTGCATGTCTGTAAGGAGGATAATTTTCATATTTTTTTTAATCAAAATCTACTCAAGTTAACCTCTTGGACTGAAAAGAACCACATTAAACTGAAGAGCTTGGGGCTAGATTTCCATAGAATTGGGACATAGGAAACCTAAGCAGATTTTGGTTGGCTGTATCACCAAATCCTGAATGTAATATCTCAAAAATCCTAAGGTCAACTTATATGATAGTTTTTTATTCAAGAGATGAGGAATAAGCAGTGCTGTGCAGAGGTAAACACTGAGGCAGCTCAGGTCTCCTTTAGCTGATTGTGCACCTCCTGGGTCTACATGTACACAGGGTTTGGTGGAGTAGCCAGTTTACAGCCACAGTTCTAAACAGTATTATTGCTTTTAACCACTCTTTGTGCATTCATGAGTAAACTTTTGCTTGGCTTCTTTCTAAGATTTCCTGTCCTCATCCCCTCTATTACAGATCTTACAAGTGGCAGCTAGATATAAAGAGGGATAGATGCTTCCACTGCTTCACCTACCATCACCTCAGCCTTAACCACTTAAGCTACCAAGAAGTTACTGTGATAACAGCATCATTTTCTCTTGTCTTGCAGATGGAGGGAGGGAGCTCGATTGTAAGCTGCTTCTGCTAATCATAAAATCATAGAATAGTTTGAGTTGGAAGTGACCTTAAAGATAATCTAGTTCCAAGCCACCTGCCATGGGTAGGGACACCTCCCGCTAGACCAGGTTGCTCAGTGCCTTGTCCAGCCTTGGCCTTAAACATCTCCTGGGAGAGGGTATCTACAACCTCTAAGGGCAACCTTTTCCAGTGTCTCACCATGCTCACTGTAAAGAATTTCTTTCTTACATCTATCCTGAGATGCTTGAGGTGGTTTTTTTCTCCCATCTACCACCGGGACCTTCAGATTTTGAGCCCTGGTGTGACATTTATCCCCCTGGCACTTTGCATTTATTAAATCCCTGCAGGTTCCTGAGCTGTGGTGAGTGAGGCAGCATCTCCCCTATGGCTGAGGGAGTTGAAACTAGATGATCTTTAAGGTCCCTTCCAACCCAAACTCTATGATTCTCTGATTAGCAGAAGTTGCTTGTTCTTCCTCATTAGCCCTGCCCAGAGATGTGTGTGACTCAGTCTGTGATGCCGTGGCAATCCCACCAACTGTAAGGCTACCTTTTCCAAACCAAGAAGATGTTTATTCCCAACTGAAATACATTTTTATCTGGAGGAAAACCCCTTCCATCTAACTCCATGAGAGATGGGAATGGCAGGGTAAACCAGGTATCAATGGAGGATACCGTAAATTTGCCATGGTGCATATGCTAAATATTTCTTTAAATCCTCACTAATCACAGAATATCAGGGATTGGAAGGGACCTCAAGAGATCATCTAGTCCAACTAATTAGTCTACTAATGGTGGTAACTAGCTGAGTTGAAGCATTGGGACCCCTTACTGCGTTTTATAAAATGCTTCATTTCTGAAATGCAGCTGGAGTTACATGAAAAATGAACTCTGGTGGAAAAATGAGACTTGAAATGGTGAATTGGCTCAGGGTCTACACTAAAATATAGAAAGTGAGAGTGGTATGGTGCAAAGAATGGACCTGGCAGAAAAATGGAAAAGCCTGAGGTAGTAAAGAAAGGTAGCAGTGAAAGAAATAGAACTAAAATGACATAAAATTAGTAGAACGAGATCAAAACAGGGGAACACAAAGGGGTGAACAGTTGTAAGGAGGAAGAGACAACAGCTCTGTAATCTAGATTAGCATTTTGTCTGAAAGCCTGTGTTTTGCCCTTTGAAAAAAGGTGGAAGAGTCTGAGGCAGGCATCTCTCTTATTCTTACCACTTCCTGTGGTTTTAGTTGCTTAATCTTGGAACTTGCAGTTGACAGTGTTGGAGCCGGGATATAGAAGATTTCATCCTCGGCTTAACTGTGCTTCAGTCTAGTCACCAGCAAAGGCATGGAGCAGTAGTGGCACGTTTTTCATTTGACAGCATCTAAAATCTTCCCTGAACCAACACAAGGTCCTCCAAAAGGTACAGAGAAATACAGAATACTCCCTCAGTGTTGCCAGGCTTCTCTTGCTTTAATATTATAGGTAGATGAGGATGTGTGGGAGTCTGTCAAATATTTTTCAGAGAAAAATTTTGGAGAAACAGCTGGTGGTATAGGTGCTGGGACATGCCTAACTTGGCTCTGCTGCCCACGCAGCATAAGATATTTCCCCAGGGGTGAGGGGGATGCACTCAGAAACTCAGAGTGACCTCAGTTTTGGAGGAAGGGCGTGAAAATGCCTACAGACCACTGTATCTCTTCTCCCAAGGGTGCCTTCTGCCACACTGCTCAGCTCTTTCTCTATAGTCAAGCAGCATGTTAGCTTTTCAAAATTATCCCCATGCTTCTTGCATGGCACTGTATGTACTGCTTCCCAGAAATACTCATGTATACCTATGCAATAGTCATATACATGCAGTGCATACAGGGAAAGCAAATAGAATCATAGAATCATAGAATAGTTTGGGTTGGAAGGGACCTTAAAGATCATCGAGTTCCAACCCCCCTGCCATAGGCAGGGACACCTCCCACTACACCAGGCTGCCCAGTGCCCTGTCCAGCCTAGTCTTGAACACCTCCAGAGATGGGGCATCCACAACCTCCCTGGGCAACCTGTTCCAGTATTTCACCACCCTCACTGTAAAGAATTTCTTTCTTATGTCTAGTCTAAATCTATCCCCTTCTAATTTATATCCATTGTTTCTAGTCCTCCCATCCGATATTATGTTAAAAATTCCTTCCCCTGCCTTTCTGTAGGACCCCCTCAGGTACTGATAAGTTACTATGAGGTCCCCTCTGAGCCTTCTCTTCTCCAGGCTGAACAACCCCAAGTCTTTGTGCTGGGCAGAGCACATCAAATGCAGCGATTGATTCAGAACTGCCTCTTACCCCTCACTCAAACCACTGGGGTGGCACAACTCCTTAACCTCATCAGCCTTTTGTTACCTTGCATTCCCCCGAAAGCAAGGCAGCCTTGGAATATCAAAGAGATCATAGAATCAGAGTGGTTTGTATTGGGAAGGACCTTAAATTGGAAGAGGGGAGATTCAGGCTAGATGAAAGAAAGAAATTCTTTCCTGAGAGGGTGGTAAAACACTGGAACAAGTTGCGCAGAGAGGTAATGGATGCCCCCTCTCTGGAGGCATTTATGGTCAAGCTGGACAAGGCATTGAGCAACCTGGTCTAGTGGTGGGTGTCCCTGCCCATGGCAGGGGGGTTGGAACTAGATGATCTTTAAGGTCCCTTCCAACCCAAACTATTCTATGATTCTATTAAAGATTATCTAGTTCCAACCCCCCCTGCCGTGTGCAGGGATATCCTGAACTAGATACTGTCCCCTCTCCCTGGAACTCAATAAAATCTGTATCTATTCACTACTTTATCTATCTGTCTGTGGCAAGCAACTATTTAAAAGTTTATTTGCAGAACCCAGTAGAAGCATCCTGTAGTCCAGAGCAGGATGAATTTACCTGCTCTCCACACCTAGATATAACAGCAGCACTTCATTCTTACTTCTGCATGCTCTTATCGCTTTCCATCACTTAAGCTTATGTGTGCTTGCAGCAGTTGCCTGCCGTGCTGTCTGTGACTGACCACCACAACAGCCAGGCAAGGGATAAGCTGTAATATCAGCTCATCTTCAGTGGCTCAGAGTCACAGAAAACCAAATAAAATTCCTATTTCCCCTCCTCTGGGCTGATACCCGAGGACACTGGATTTGCCCTGCTGTTTAATCCAAAGTGTCTGGTATGTGGAAACAGGGCGTGGCGGAAGCAGTTTCAGAGGGAGGGAGGCAAAGCAGAGTGAGCCAGCGTTTGCCAAGCTCTTCAAGCCTTGCTGGGGTTAGGGATATTGCAGTTGGCAGGAGGATTTCATCCTGATTTTTTCATGGTTACCTGTTGTCATGCCAGAGATGTAATTTGATGACTCCCTTTTAAAAATGTGTTATGGTCAGTATATGTAACTTGCGGCTAGATGCCATTTCTCAAGTTATAATTTCATAGAATCATAGAGTGGTTTGGGTTGGAAGGGACCTTTAAGATCATCTAGTTCCAAACCCCCTGCCATTGGCAGAGACATCTCCCACTAGATCAGGTTGCTCAGTGCCTTGTAATTGTATTGATATTTTTGAGGGGTTTTTCCTCTGCTGTTCTTTCTTCATGCTTTTGTCAAAAAAGCTATACTAAAGCCATAGATGTGTATTTTTCATGGAAAGTTCTCCAACCTTTGGAGGGGAAAAGGGGTTTATGCAACGAAGTAGCAGATGGGTGGAGATGAGTATTTCTCTTCTCAGAAACAAGAGGTATTTCAGGGGGTTTGTGCCATTTCAAAGCAAATATGGAAATTTTATCCATGTAATGCCTTATAGTCTCTCTCCAATGATTTTCCCTCTCAACTGTACCACCATGCTATGCCCTGACTTTGAGCAGACATATTTTTGATCTAAGTGAAGCAAAATAAAGCCTGGATTTGACATTCCTACTATAGGGTGTGCTTTCATATCATCATACAACAATACATACAATATATACCATTTAGGAAAAAATTTACTCATGCTTTTAAAATGTCCTCCTAAGTATTTGACTGTGACTGACATGAGTTTCAGAGGCTGGGGATGTTTTAGAGACTGTGTTCCCATCCTGCTACATTTCCTCCTCAGCTTAAATTTTACCTCGGTGCAGTTCAGGAGGCCACCTCTTCTACATAAATAACAAATAAACTGACAAGGCAACCTTGACCACACTTTGGCTGCCTCTCTTAAAGCAGATGTAGGCTGGGGGCAGGAACTGTTGAGTTGGAATCCTAGATGGGGTTAAATCCCAGATGCTCTCCATCACCTTGATCAAACTGCTGATGAGGAAGATTTTCAGGAGTGTAAAAGACAGCTGGGCATCTCTTCATGATTGAAATGCTGGGGAGTTCATCATTTTATGGGCTTTTGTGTGCTGAGTCCTCCTGCCTCATTGTTGAGTCTACACCTTCCCTATCCCTCAGGCTTCAGGAGGTGATGGCTGGAGGCTTGTGCACCACTGAACCTTCCTTGTAACCTCAGTTTTCCACACAATTGTTTTGCATGGAACAAAGAATTAATTCTTCTAATTGCTCCCTTTAATCTGCAAGCCCACCCATGAGGGTGGCATAATCAGGCTGTGATTCAGAGCTGCACTTGTGGTGCACCAGGGTATGGACCCTGAGGTCCCCATTCGGGCACCATTTGACAGTGGACACAGATCTGACAAATCACGATAGTAAAAGCATCGGTCCCTTTATTGAGGTTTTTTATAGCAGCTTGTTAGTAAGCAGTAATTTTCCATCCTAAGGCCCACTGACTAAAGATATCCGCTGTCAACACAAAGACCGGGTGTCCTTCTTGTTTCTGTTAGATCTTGTTCCCATGGCTTCATTCCTGCACCTCTCATTGTACCTTTCTCCCAAGTTTCATGCTCATTTGTGGAGCCCAACCACTCTGCTCTCCGTATTCCCACAGAAACATCTCATACAGGAATTATGTTCTCCTTAGTTTCGGGTGTTGGAAAGTGTCCAGTTACAAGATTTCTCTTCCTTCAATCTCTGGCTGAACCTTCTCTTTCCTATAGTACCTCCAACTGCTTGATAATGACCATTACTAGCTCATCATATCCTCACTGGGACTCTTTCTGCTCTCATCCTCTCTAATCTTCAATAGTGAATTTGGCTAATTTTACTTATCTTTGTTTACAGCAATTTGCATGGTGAAAGTCCTTGCTCATAAGAATGTCTTGGCCTTGTTAATTTATGATCATTTTTGTCTATGAAGTTATGAGAAATACAAGAAAATCTATCAGGCCTGCACCTCTCTGATGAGGAAAGGCTGAAGGAGTTGGGGCTGTTCAGCTTGGAGGAGGGGACCTCATAGAAGCCTGTTTATAAATATGTAAAGGGTGGATGGAGCCAGGCTCTTCTCAGTGACTTCCAATGACAGGACAAGGGGAAATGGGTAAAAGCTGAAACACAGAAGGTTCAACAGAAATGTAAGAAAAAAATATTTTCACATGGAGGGTAACAGAACACTGGAACAGGCTGCCCAGAGAGGTTGTGGAGTGTCCTTCTCTGGAAACATTCAGAACTCATATGGATGAGTTCCTGTGTGACCCGGNACTAGGAGAAATGGATGCAAATTGGAAGGGGGAAGTTTTAGGCTGGAGATAAGAGAATAGTGAGGGTGGTGAGACACTGGAACAGACTGTCCAAAGAGGTTGTGGATGCCCCCTCCCTGGAGGTGTTTATGGCCAGACTGGATGAGGAATTAAGCAACCTGGTGTAGTGAAAGGTGTCCCTGCCTAAGGTCCCTTCCAATCCAAACCTTTCTATGATTCTATGATCTGATATGTTGGAGGGAAAAGGAAGACAGGCTTTGTAAGGTGGGGAGAGGGGGGAGGGATCTGGGACAAGGCATTGCCTCTGACAGCCAGGCTTGTAGGAAAGCTGGGGAGCAGCAATTAGCCAGCACGGGCAGAGCTCTTTAGGGGCTTCACTCCTGTAATACATCCCTTTCTTAATGCGACATGATGGAGATAGAGTGAGGGCCCATCAAGGTGTGAAAAGCCCTGCTGCTCCTGGCTTGGAGTGGCCTCCAGACAGCCATTTGGTGGCGTCAATCTGGTCATGCTTGATTTGGACACTTAAAAAAGCAGGATCCCTCTCTCCCCCCCCCATCAACTTCTCAATTAGCAGCCTGCCTCCTTTAACCACCTTGTTTCACAATCCCTCCGGGGCCACTCCTGGGGTCATCAGGGTGAGAAAACTCCAGCGTGAGCTGCAGCGAAGGCAAAAAGGCAAAGGAAGAGAAGAGATTTCCTAAACACATATAACCCTTTTTCAAGTTGTTTGCTTTCATGGGATTGATTCGTGGCACATTAAGAAGCTTAAAGCTTCAGTATCTTCTTTAAACTGCCCACCTTATCGCCTTCACAGCTGACAGTTTCCTGACAGCCAGCGTGTAAGCGGAGATAACTAGCAGGTTACTACACATATATATATTATATACGAATATTATATACTCTGCTTGGTATTTTCTGCTTAAAAAGGGGGACAGGGGAGATTTTCATTTGTAGTCTCTGCAGTTTTGGTTAAAGAGCAGTCGCTGTGAACAGTCACTAATTTTAACAGCAGATCTAGGGAGCGATAACAGGGGGTGTCGATACCCAGCTGCAGTCAGTGTAAAACAATAAATAGGCAAATTTATGCCCTCATCTCCCAAATTTCTTTCCTTTCTTTATTAGGAAGCAAACTATTGTTACATTAAATATTCAAACTACACAAAATCTCAAGGGGTTTTGCCTTTCCCACAGTGTGTTCCCAGTGTTCATGCATATGAAGAATAGTAACCCATATACAAACGGCACCTTTTTTAATGAGCAATATATGTCAACATGACACCTTCTTATGAAATGCAGCTTTTTAGGTTCTGCCTTTGTGGATGTAATAATTGAGATGTTTTTAATATATGCAGTTACATTACCTGCTTATTGTTTGCGATTTTGATCCTCTCCTAACTTTATCCTGTTTATAATGCTTCTAGTATTTGCCTCAATTCATGCTCAGTTTTATTTAATTATAAATATAATTTTCTGCTACATTAATATAAATTTGAGTGAGACATTGGCACAGAATTTCCTCAAGCATCCTTTTTAGAAGGGGAACAAAAATCATCACGAGTGGGGAAGAAACTGTAAAACCAGATACAGGTGTAAAAACTATCAATATCTTAAAACCTAAACACAAGATCAAATAATGATTATTTGAGATCCTTTGATTAATGCAGTTTCTTATTTTATTTCAATATTTTTCAGAACAACTGGTCTAATGACAGAGAAATGTCATGGCAATTTGTCTCAGAAGCTGACTATTTTGAAAGCATGCTTGTAGAACCATCCCTAAATATGTTGAAATCCAAGTCTTGAAAATGAAATTATTTTTAAATCATCATTCAGATGCTTCTGCTTTGTTTGAAATATTTTTCTCCAAAGCTGTAGTGTTTTTGTGAATGTGTTGATGATGTATATATATCAGGAATGTATCTGCATGCAGAATGCAATGTATATAGTGTATGTGCTTCTTCAAAGTACCGTGGTGCTTTGATTTGTAACTGTTTAAGGTTTAACTTAAAATTCTGAACACTGCACAGAGCATAGCCATTTCAATGGAATACTTCAAATAGTAAGTCCTAAAGGTGACACAACAAAGGAAATACCTTAGATATTGCAGCTTTTATTTATAAAGCAAATGCTCACATAGTCCAGTGAAGGGAAAACTTTACCTGTTTCCATTTCTATAGGGAGAGCAGTTCTATTAAACCACTGCTTTGTGGCGTGAATTTGCAGGCACATCATATGATTTGTATGAGCAGAAGAAAATATTTGCATTGCATCTAATGGATTGATGCACATCCTTTTTCCTAATTTCCAAATGTTTTTCTTATTGCAAACTTTCTTTTCTTTTTTTTTTTTTTTAAATATACATCCTCAAAGTGCAGCACTTACCTTACAGTGGGTTTTAGAAAGGAGAAATTGCCAAAACAAGAAATTGTTGTATTATGTAGTGGGGGAAATATGACTCTCTTCATTTATTCTTTCCTGCAGGACTATTTTGCTATTTTATTTTACATGCACATTTACACACATGCAGACACACACACAGATAGGGTTTAGCTCTGTGAGCAGGTGTCTGGTAGTCTGAGTACCAGATATCTGAATGTCATTCTTGGGGAAAAGCTTATGTCAGTGAGTAGCTGCTATAAATACATTTATATCTTTCATCATAGCAATCATTCAGAGCTCTTAAGAGACTTTTGCACACCAAGCTTCCTGTTGTCCTTTTAAGGCAAGGTAAAGATAGGAAAATCAAGGTGCAAAAGAGGGATATTTACACAAGGTCATTTAGCAAAGGTGGATACCTTTTTTTCCCCTGGTCTAAACATTATGATTTACGTTCCCTGCTGACTTTCATCACCAACTTCTTATTGTGAAAAAAATGACCATACCTTGGCTTGCCTCACCACCTCTTTGATAACTCCTGGGCACAGCAAACCTCCCTCAGCTTGAAGAACCCAGGTTGGCATGAGGGGCCAGTGCTCTCTGGAGGTGCTTCAGTACAATACACCTGCTCAGGGAACGTTGCCAGTTTAGGGCTGACAGTGCCACATGGCATCTTCTGTCTGCTTTACAGAATGCTCTTTTACAGTTTGCAACGTAGCTCTCATTCTCTGCCAAAATATCCAGGGTGATTCCCACAAGTGCTGAGCATTTCTAGGCTAGGGTTCACCACCTCAGAAAAAGCAATTCTTCCCACACAATTTTTTTCTGTTCCTGGGTACATATCTCCTAGCAAAACAAGACGTGGAA
The DNA here is from genome assembly GCA_013400935.1 of Turnix velox. Lineage (NCBI taxonomy): Eukaryota > Metazoa > Chordata > Aves > Charadriiformes > Turnicidae > Turnix > Turnix velox. The sequence continues at coordinate 95,128 of VZTY01008916.1, forward strand.
ACACGGTGAGAACCTTGTGGCTGTACTTCCTACCTAAGCATGTCTTTGCCTACAGCATCATGGCATGAAAGAGCCTGCTAATGATTCTTAAATGTTCATTACTGTAGATCTTCTCCCAGAATATGCTTCTCACCTTGAATGACCCATGTGTTGAATTTTAACTAAGGGAACCCATGATACTAAGTCTTTTGTGATGCTGGCTTCTTTTTTTCCTCTCCAACTCTTAAAAGCCTTTTATTATGGGACTGCTTAAGGCATTCCTCAATTAGCATGTGCTGTATTGTGGCTGGAACAGCTGTTTACCATCTAATAAAGCATGGCATAATTTATTTTCAGAGTCTAGCAACCATCTTTGCTATTACACCAGGGGAGAAACACAGTAACTGCATTGTTCATGGCACTGATGAAAGAACTATATACTTTATGAACTCATAGAACTATTAGCTTACCCCCCACTTCTATTTCAATATGTATTTACCTGACAGTCTGTGCACTGATTTCTTACACAGAGGTTCTGCATTCTCAGTCACCTCTGGGGCAAAATGAAAAACGTCTGTGTTTTATGTCTGTCACATTAGGCAGCTAATTATATATTTCTGCCTTAATTTCCTTCCCTCCCCCCATCTCCAGGAGCAGACTCTGTATGCACTATTTGCACATTTTCTCCCTAGTCAGGGGAGAAACAATGGAGTTGTTGGGAAACATTCAGAGCTTGGCCTTGCTCGTCAGGACTTTCTGCTCATTCAGGTCCTTTTCTTCCTAGAGTTCTCATTCCCAGTTTAGCTCTTTGTGTGGGGGATGAGTCTGAAATTGCACTTAGAAACATCTCTGTTGGGTTCTGTTTCCTGTGCAGTAACGTGGAAATACATGCAGTTGTAGAGCAATGCATCCAGGTGTTGCAGGTGACATTGATTCCCTCCTAGGGACAAGGACAGATGGAGCAGTATCTGTGTGGCAGACAAGCATGACTTTCTTATAGGAGCCATAGTGAAGGTCATCTCTGTGGACCCAACCCATTGGTAGCAATCTAGTCATCACTGAACCATCTTTGAGATCATTCCTTCAGATAAGAAGGAAGAACAGGTGGCAAACAGTTCAGTGATGCTTTGTCACAGCCAAAAGTTACAGGCACATCTCTGAGTGACATCCACGGTTTGCTGTGCATGTCACAGAACCCTAAACTAGCTTCCAGATCCAGAAACACTGTAGACACATCTAACTGGTAATGCAAGTGGTTAGTTAGCTGGGACATGAACCTAATTAGCCCCTGTGAAGGGGGTCACAGCAGTTATCTGACCCTGAACTGCGCCACTATGCAGTGCCAGTTAGACCCACCCCTGTTATGGGAACCAGCTTGAAATACTGGGTTCTTATTCTCATTTGAGTCAGGGAATTAAGTCCCCTTTTAAGTTGCTTGAGTTTGACAATGAAAACATGCCAGCTGAGCAGCTGCAAATGTTAAGATTCAGCCTATGCATGTAGATGGATTTATATGCATGATTTAAAGGAAAGCACGTGTGGAAAGATGAAGTTTATATGGTTGCTTTGTAGAAATGGGTGTGATATTGATGCTGACTTTACTAGTAGAAGTTTAAGGATGTCATGATGCATGAGTGGTGGTGCAAAGCAGAGCCCTGAGTGCATTGGGAGGTCATTTTTAACTTGAATTTATTTCCACAATATCAGGCATAGATCATTGTGTGGCATGCACAATCATCTCGCTTTTCATCTGAGTCAATGAGCGGTTAAAGAAAATTTAAAATGAAACAAAATTGTAACTTGATTAAAAGCAGATAGTAAATTAGGCCAGAATACTCCTTAAAACTGCATTTTAGCTTCAAACTGAAAGCTTGATGATCTTGTCTGCATGAGTGAAGGGACGGAGTAGCAGCCTGTGACATAAAAGATGTAGCTATATTTACTCGTTTAAGATGAGCAAGGGTTTTTTTAAAGCTGTGTGATTCAGGCTTCGGAGTTAACACTCCATTGACCAATCAACAGAATCCCCACCTCCTTGAGCTTTATCAAACTATAGATTTTAGAAAAGTGCCATTACATGGGTGATGTCTGGTCATGGTTCAAAATTTTTTAGCCAAAACTGAAATGAAAGCTTAGATTGTTTCACGGAACACAAATAGCACAATTAGTGAAAGATACAAAAGTAAATGTTTATTTAGTTTTGACTATTTGGTTTTGAGGTGTTTGAAAATTGAGTTAATGCATTTTAACTTTGCATGAAGAATTCTTTCATGCAGTCTGCAGAGAAAAAAACCAAAAAGGCTTGGTTTCATGAACTGTAGCAGGCACAGTACAGTGTTTGGCAAATAGCTTGCCCTGTGCAGATGGAACAAACTGAAAGTCTGAGGGCAATGACTCATCCACATTAAATTACAATTCACAGTGATGAGGGCAATACATAGAACCTGGGAGCAAAAGAACAAAATAAAACCCCAAAAGCTTGTACTAAGTGTTGGACTTGAGGGAGACAGAACACATTACAGTGCCTATTACAAGTCAGCCCAGAGAGGGTGTGGAGGGGTGACCTCATTAATGTCTATAAATATGTAAAGGGTGAATGTCAGGAGGATGGACACAGGCTCTTCTCAGTGACATCCACTGATAGGACAAGGGTAAATTGGTCTGTTTTGGAACACAGGAGGTTCCACAGAAATAGGAGAAAGAACTTTTTCATCGTGAGGGTGACAAAACACTGGAACAGGCTGCCCAGAGAGGGTGTGGAGTCTCCTTCTCTGGAGACATTCAAACCTCACCTGGACACCTTCCTGATCTTGCTCTGGCAGGAGGATTGGACTAGATGATCTCTTGAGGTCCCTTCCAATCCCTGACATTCACTGATTGTGTGTGACATCAGACAGCATGCAATTGTTTTCTACTATGATATACAGTAGAACAGGGTGAGAACTTGCAGCTTCACCTGAGAGAAGTTTGCACCTGTATCATGCTGGAGATTCAGAAGTGCTGTAGCCATGCTTTACTGTCACATTTCCATCTGCCCATGATGCAGCTTCCAAAGGCCCTAGGAGGTTCCTGCAGCTCAGTCTCAGCAAAGCTGAGCTGCTTTTCCAGGTGGCACCAAGTACCTGCACACCTGAACACTTCCAACATCAAGTTCATGCTTCTGTGCCTGAGTTTGCTTTTAAAATAAAATGAAGGATAGGGAGGTGAAAAGGTTTTTCTCCTCTATTTTGTCAAAGTAACTCTCTTTTTCACAGCGTTACCAAACAAGGCAAATTCTGAATGATCCTTTGATTTTAGTAAATGTTTAAACACATTTCAGCAATTGTGTTTGAATGCCTTCCTTAATAGGCTTAAAACAACCAGACTGAAGTGTTTGTCTTTTCTTTTTTATTTTTTTCTTTTTTTTTTTTTCAATGTCTAAAATTGGGAACAAAGTTTTAATATCAGATGGGAGGACTAGAAACAATGGATCTAAATTGGAGGGGGGTAGATTTAGACTAGACATAAGAAACAAATTCTTTACATTGAGGGTGGTGAAATGCTGGAACAGGTTGCCCAGGGAGGTTGTGGATGCCCCATCTCTGGAGGTGTTCAAGACTAGGCTGGACAAGGCACTGAGCAGCCTGATCTAGTGGGAGGTGTCCCTGCCTATGGCAGGGGGGTTGGAACTCGATGATCTTTAAGGTCCCTTCCAACCCAAACTATTCTATGATTCTATGATTAAGATTATTTAAACCATTTTATCTAACTCCTTGCATGTAACAACACTTGTGATTTTACATTCCCTAAAATAATTCTGGGTCTAGAGACCTGAGCTCACATCTGGCTGTTTCACCTGCACTTAGGGAGTGTTGAAGACTCAGTGCTTTGATCTGTTGATCATCCTGGTTTGCAGCTTCGTTGTGTTGCCCTTTTCTGATGCCCCGATTTTGTCAAGTGAGTGATTTTAAAGTGAGGGAATTAGAAAAGGACATATAAGCAGCAATGAGAATACAGGAGAAAATCCATAGATGTTTTGAAAGTGGCCATTTCCTCCTGCATTCAGTTCCCTTCTTTTTTCTTTTCTTTTTAAGGAGCTGCTGTTTTCCTGGCTGCTGCCAATTACTAGAACAGAGTTAATTTAAACAGAATCACCAGAACTCTTTTACTGAATACCAGAGAGTGCAGTAGGGAGGTCTGTGGATGAATGGGGCAAACGGGTGCTCTCTGCTTCTGCATCCCTGCTTTCCTGCTTCCTAACTTCAGGAGTCAAAGTGGGATAGCTTCACTTTCCTCTTGGCTGAAAGCATGTTTCATTTTCAGTGAGCTGTTAGAAAGCTGTTCCAGGGAGTGGAGGATGGGTGGGAGTGAAGTAAGTTTTCCAGGCAGTCATAAAAATGCATATGGGACAAATTTACCCACTTCCCTTTCTCTACAATTTGACAGGGAGGATTTTCAAAAATATCTTGTGGGAAGTAAGAGAATATAGAGTATTTCAAGCCAGTAGTACTCATGTCCCTAAGTCACTTAGAAACATCTAAGAAATCTCCACCTAATAATCTAAATAATACTCAGCAAGTAATACTTAGCATGTTCTCAAAAACTACTTTTCAATATGCTTTGTAATCTAGATCCTTATATAATTTTTTCTTTCCCTCTCATTAACTTTTAGATTCTTTTATGTGGTTTTATGTTTCTCCAAATAGCATCTTATGCTGTCTGAAATATTTGCTAAGGGCCAAATTCTGCCTTTTAGTGCATACAACTTGAATGGCAATCCTGAATAATAAACAAACCTACTAGGAAAAAAAGAAGCTGATTGTCTATTTCAGTAAATGTCTGATTACATTTGAAACACGGTGTGTGTACTATTTTGATCCCTTGTGCACTGTGAAGAACAGAGGTTTGAAAGTAGCATTTCAGTTTTTTATAGAAGCAGTATCTAGTGGGGATATTACAATGTGAAGATTAGGTCTCACTTCTTTGTAACAAATTGAGACCAAAATTGAGTGAGTTGCCAGGGTCACCCACTCTGTTAGTGGTGAAGGCAGGTTTAGAACATATATATATATATGTTTTGGTTTTGGTTTTTTTTCCCTAATGAACCTAGTTAATCCAGTAATGAGAATGAGGAGAAAAAAATAATTTGAAACCTCGTGAAACTACCCATAATTACTGCACCACTGGAAGAATTCCATTTAATGTCTGCTTTGTCATTCCTGAATCTCAAGATGTTTTTCTCTCCTTCCTTTTGCACTGTGCATTTTGTACTTCTACTGGAAATCCAGACATCTTATCCAAATCATGCAACATTTTAATATAAAATCAAAGGAGACATCAGAATGCTGTTGCTAGCAAATCAGTGGATCTTACTGAGGAGGGCTGTCAAACAAGAATAGCAAAAAAAGAGCTGTGTGTGGGAGCAGCTGTAATCAACAATGTTAAATCCTAAATCTTGTGAAAATCCCATGTAATTTGACAAGGAATTATGGCTCAAATCAGTTCCATCTCACCCCATAATCAGTTCTGCCTAACAGTGCAGTTATGTGATGGGGCTTTTCTAAGGTAATGATGAGAACCTTCTTACTTGGGGCCTCACCCAGAGTCTGTAGGAGTGGGTGGCAGTTGGTATTAATGTGGTTAAATCTGGCCCCCCTAAAAGCACATGGCTCATAAGTGTAGTGTCATTTAGTCAATGTCACAGCACTTTTGCATATCTGTCTGCTTTTCTTTTCCTCTATTTTTCTTGTCTTTCCCCTCCCAACATGTTCCCTTTTCTCATCTCTCACCACTTAACCTTCAGGTTTCTGTTTAGTAAAACTACTGAAGTAGAATCAATAGCCTAGTGCTTAATCACACTTTTTGCTGCTCAAAATGTCAGGTTTGGGTTTGTTTGTAGAAGGGCTTCTGCATGTCTTTCATTTTTCAGCTCTCTGCAGGATGTTCTTTACTGGTCAAATCCATTAAGTAGGAAAGATTTTGCTGTGTCTGATTGTTCTAATCTCTTATGCTGTATTTATGGTCTAAATATAAAATATCAGATGTTGGTTCAGAATATCAAAAGAAGAGATCTATCCTGGTCTATTTTCTCACCCTTTCTTTCAACACATTAAGGAACAGTTTTCTACTTAGGTCATAGTATAACTACCTGGAAGCAGATGAAAAAGGAGTGAGTTCAAGCATCCTCTTACCACAAAGAAGATTGTAAATAAAGTACAGGGCAGTACCAGGTAGTTGTGAGTACTATGGAGAAATTAAATCCTTGTCTTTTTTTTTTAAATGGACAAAGCAAAAGACTGTAGTTCAATGCATCATCTCCAGCAGGGAGCCTGCCAGGAAACTATTTATTTTCTCCAGTAGAAAAATTTATCTGTTTTAGAAACTTGTTTGTGTAACAGGTTTGAAGAGCGGAGGAGAGCAGAAGGGCGTACAGAGAATTGCATACTCTGGTGCAGAGGAGTACATGAAGGTGGTTCCTGACTGATCTCTTCTTGATCCTTGGGCAAAACTGAGGAGAAAAGTCTTAACAAATGCATGGTTTTGCAGTAAATTAGATCAGATTTCCGCATCTCCGCACTCAGTCTGGGAGCTGACAGTTCAGTAAAATGTTCCCTTGTAAGGTTCGCCCTCTTAGGAAAAGGGGCAATAATTCATCATTAGAATTTCAGAGTCCAGGTGTAGATGAAAACTGATGGAGCCTCCAGTGAGGCAGGGAAAGTGCACAGAAGAAGAAAATTTTATCTGAAGCCTAATTCCCTGGTTACAGCAGAGAATAATTAAGATAATATTGCTTCAAGAGTTCTTTAATGATTAAAAATCACATATGCAGAATCCATAAATTGGAGGGCAACAAATTGGAAAGATACAGCGTCGCAGATCTGGTTTGTGCATGTTGTAGCAGGAAGCACACTGGTGGCACAACAGCAGCCTGGGCAGCCACAGGAGACCAGGCCCATTCCAAGGACTTTGTTTAGATGCAACAAATCATTTGTCTGTTATTAACCCAGAGCTTGTAATTATGCAGATTGCCATAGATTTTCCTGGGCCTGGAAGTGAGATTGAGGGTTGTTCACACTATAGCAGGCAGCTCAGGGCTGGCCATGCATTACTGAACTTGCCACATTTATCATGTTGACTGATGGCAGCAGAAGCAGGTCTCAGGTCCCAGTGGTTAATGTAGTGGGTAATTAACTGTCATTTGCCTAGTAATAGGCTGATGATCAATGGTTTGTGTGGAAACAAATTCTAATCAGGTAGCTGATAAATGCTCAGGGAGCGAGAGCAATTGAAATTGGGGGGAAACTATGTCCAGAATTTCAAAATGGCATTGTGGGGTTTTTATTATTATTATTAATGGGGGGAAACTATGTTCTTCATATAAACAGCTTTATCCAAAATTAACAATAGCTAATATAAATCTCATGTGTTTGTTTTGTGTGTGGTGGGGAAGAACTAACAGTGAGGAAGAGCTACTTTGCTTTTACATAATTGAAAATCTTTAATATATCTGGTGCTTAGCTGGAGCAGCTTCTGTGGGGGTCTCTTATTTCAGGGCTGTAGAATGGTGGACTCTGGCACAGAAAATCTCCATCCTTTGCAAGGCTGAATGACAATTCCAGATCGTTTCACTGCTCTGCAACTCGCAAACTGTGATTCTAGCTGTAAGGGATTTCCACTTTCTCCTGCACACAGACATATTCCCTGCCAGGAGGAAGTGGCTGACTAAGGTGGCACAGTCTGCCCCTAACACCGTCTCCAGCAAGGGGCCTGAGCCACCTGTCTTCTATTTCACTGTAGGACCTAAACTACCTAAGTAGCGAGGTGCTGTCTGGCCCCTCAACACTGAACATGGAGGCAGTGGTACCCTTCTCATGTTTTATTTGAATGTTGCTGTCAATAGAGCTTTACTTTCCTTTAAGTGTAACCATGTAGAATATGGTAGATATATATCTACCTGCAAGTCCTTGCTTACAAGTTACACCCTTTGGAAGCCCTCCATGCTTTTGTCATACCACTAAATTGCCTTAATCTTATACACGGGGTTGAAAAAAACAGAGCTGGCCCCTTTTGTTGGTGGGTTTAGTCTTTTCTAATGCAAAGCCAGCCAGGGACTGTGGAAGGCAGCTAAGTCTTTTGTCCTTAGATATGAGGAATGAAAGTCTGAGTAAGATTTAGATAACCTCAGCGAATCCCAGGAATAACGAAGATAGAATCAGAAGAGAATGTTTTACAAAAATCTCTAGTATTATTAATCAGACTTCACAGAACTGGAGGTTGATTTGAGGCTTTCTAATCAGAGCCGATGAGGTAGCCTTGACCCAGCATTTCTCCCAGTGATCACAGTAACTAGCATCCCAAACAGGAGAAAAAGGGTAGCAGCCCTGAAAAAAAACCAGGCATGTATTGTGCAGGCAACACACCTTAAGTAGAGGGTAAATGAATTTGAATTAAGTGGGCTTGTTGGTAACCCATGAAATTCAGTAAAATGGAGGGATGTGATTAAAAAGCCGCGTTCATTTTTATGTTACCAAACTGAATTTTCTACAGAGCACCTTTGAATTCATTTGTTTAGAACTGCTTTTAATTTGGTGTGTCCCTTGAGAGCCATTATATTTTTCTGCTGTCAGCCTGATGTTGAGGAAAAAAAGGAAACTGGCAGATGTGGCATTTTCCTCTAGTGTGCTTCATGTGCTTCATAGTTAAAAACAGCATTAACTGCTATGCACAAGCAGAGCATTACTTTTAATAATCCATCACCACTATTAAGTAGTTTAAATAAACTTAGTTTCAAAGATCGCTGCCATGTAGAGCTAACACATTTTTTCTTGTTCATTATAATCCTTCTGTGTTACAAAAGGATGCATATATGTGATACTTTTTTGTTTGTTTTTTTTTTTTTTTGGTAATACACTAACTTGAAAAGTCTTGAAAAATCTGTAACAAAGAGATTTTAAAAAAAAATACATACATATAGATGTCTGGCAAAAGCAGCGTTTCACATTGTTCTTACAGTATTTTATACTTCTACTCCTGATGTGACTATATATAGTTTACAGCCTCATTTACTTTAATGTGCTACCTGAATAACATAATCATAGCAATAACTATGGTATAGGGTTGTAAGGTGCATGAACCACTAATGCTTTCTGACGATTTAAACGACTTGTTCATAAAATGTTCTTTTAATAATAGTGGTAAAGCTTTTAGCACTAGATGTCAAAAATGCTAAGAATATTGGCTTTTTCAAGTGTTATTTCTTTTCTAGCTAAAGTGTGTTTTAATAATAAATAGCACCAAAAGCCAAGGATACGTGGTGCTCGTCTGTATGGTGGGATCCAAGCAGAGGATTCTTCCCATGTATGCAAACAGCTTGACCTCTGTCTACACAGTTATGTAACATCCCTAATGTGTTTACTGTTTCTTTGTTTAGTTTAACAAGATGTTTCTTTTATCGAGAAAGGTCAGTATAACCTGCAGAAAAACGTAACATCACAGTAAGTCCCATATTCTATGATTAGTCTGTCGCCACTTCATAAAGCTTTCTCTGGCAAAAAGGATGACGCCTTTGTATTGTAAATTGGGCAGACTTGGACCACCAAAGACCAGCTTTTCCAAAGGCTAGGCAATTGCTGAGGAAAAAAAAATTTAA
>VZTY01008916.1:104744-123494 GCA_013400935.1 Turnix velox
AAAAAAAAAATTAAAAAAAAAAAAAAAAAAAAAGATTAGGAAAAGAAAGTGTGGATTTCTTTACTGTTAAGCATTTTCAGAAATACATTTCTTTCTGTATCTCCAGGTTATTTGGCGTTACAGGAAACTGTGCTGCCTGCAGTAAGCTCATACCTGCCTTTGAGATGGTGATGAGAGCAAAGGACAATGTTTATCACCTGGACTGTTTTGCATGTCAACTTTGTAATCAGAGGTAAGAGAATTTCTTGGGTCTGTTCCACAAGCTAGGTGCTAATTCAGCACTGGTGCCGGCATACATTCAAGTGAAGAGCAAACATTTCACAGTAGTGGAAACCCAAGACTGAGAGTAAGACCTTTTCCTGGGACTGATACAGAACATCTTTCATGACCTTGACCAGAAAACTTTTTGTGCCTCAAGTCCTGCATCAATAAAAAAGAATAATGTTACTTCCTCTCCTTCAAATGGCTGTCTGTCAAGTTTAATTAATTAATATTTATAAAGGACTTTGAGATCCTTTTCTGCAGAAGAGCATGGCAGTACCATTTGTCATTATTGCATTAATTTCTCTTCAATTCTTCATTTTTATCACAAGTATTTCTTTAAATGTATGTGTTGTTTCTTCCTGTTGCCAGAACTGTTATCATTTCAATTTAAAAGATGCAGCTACCACCATTTTCTCTGCAGCAATGTTGGATTTCATTTGCTGTGTTTCTATTTCCACATCCTAACTAAGGGTTGTAAAAATCCCAAAGATCCAAACCTGACACTTTGTTCTGAGGCATTACCCATATGGTAGAGTTGCTGAACAAATGTCAAAAATGGTAAAAGTGTAACAACTAAATTTTTCAGAGGCAAATGCAGCCAAATTTATAGCAACTATAGTCAGAGTGGTGGCCAAATCCTGACAGAGATGTCACCAACAGCTCCATTTCTGACTCCACGAGAGCTGCTGGCAGCTTAGCCAGAGACTTCTATGAGGACTAAGAAATGTCTGCTCTGCAATTCGCTCATTATTTTCATTATTTTATTTAGAGTTTTATAGCTTTTTTTTTTTTTTCCCAGATGGGTTAAAACACAAGATGTATTTTTTTAGAGAGATAGCAAAAAATTCTGAAGACAGTAGTCTAATGTGACAAGGTTAGATCCAGCTCTAAGCAAGCTTTGCTAACTCACCTTGTCCTACAGTGTACTACTTCCTAACACTCCAGTCATTTAAAAATCAAACATCCCTGAAGAACCATAAAATGTACAGCTGCTAATAAGTGTAGCACACTACAATTATGCTCTTTAAAAAAAGCCAAATTGACCTTTTTCATCACATTGCATGGGAAATTAAAATACCAGGCAAGTAATAACCACTGCTTAAGCTATATAATAATGCAAAGTAATTATAGGTTCTAATGCTATTTAAAATCCTATATCAATTTTGTCTTGCCACAGAACTAAGAGGCTGTGTTCTAAGAGACACAGAACCTTCCGTTGCAGGCTTTTAAGTCAGACACATGCACACTCCAAGGATTTGTTTCTTAAACCCTTCACATCCCTGGGTTTTTTTTCAAACCACCACGGTTCTAGTATCATTATTAAAGTGCCTAATTTATTTCTGTTGTTCGCTTCATTTATTACATGCCATAATGGGGCTGCATATCTTTAGTGTTGGTTATGCACAATTAGCACTTAGTTATTGTCTTGTCACTTCAGCCCATACAAGACAAACTTCTTTAATGTAAGAAGTCAGCTAATCTTCATCAGTCAAGCAAAGCAGACAATGTTTGTTACCCTGAATGCAAAAGATTTTCATCATAGTTAACACTTCTGGATCGGAGGAATTGAACTTTCTTTTATCCCTCCTTCCCCCAAGCAAAGCTGTTGAGATTAATTTTAATACTCCTCCTTTACCTTTACAAGTTTGAACTACTGTACAATTTCAATTTGGAGCCAATGTACATCATACTGTGCTGTAAGGTCACTGATCCCCCTGGAAAAGTGCTGTTAGGTACTTCTGAAAAGGAGCTTTTGTGGGATATTTAATAATTCTTAACCTTGTCATTCTTGAGCCTTCAGTCTAGTCTTTTATTTGATTTTTGCTTTGCATGTAATTTGGGCAAAGAGTTGGTGAAATAGTCTTAAAGGAGTCTTTGGTTAGGAACAAAAGATTTTATTTACCTGAAATACATTCCAGTTCATCTAGTCAAAAAAGGAAGCAGTTCCAGAAGTTTAAAGAATTTCAGAAATTTTCAAAAGTGGTCCTATTCCTGATTATATACAATAGTTCTCATGGAGCCTAATAAAATAGGCTGCCTGTAGGGTACCTTTTCTTCCTCACAGTCTGGGGCTAGTGGCACTCTGAAGAATTAATTCCTTTGTTTTTTATAATAAATCCTATTTCATGGATGTTCAGTGTAGATCTTCTGTGGCTCCTATGGCAAAGCATCCCACTGATTACATTCTCTCATTAAGAAATAGCTTTAAATCTTTTGATTTTCATTACTTTTATAACAATGGAAAACAGAAAGGCTAGACATCTGAAACATCACCAGTTTTGGAGTTATTTTCTATCTGCTATGAAACCTCTCATTCTTATAAATGGTATAATCTTGTCAGTCACCATGCCGTTAATAATTTCTGTTGCCTTTCTCAAAATCCTTTTTTATTCTTCTAGTTAAGCTAATCAAAACCACACAGCAGATTCTGAGTGAGTATGAGTGTACAAGAACAGTTTAATTTTCTATCTTTATTCTGTGCTTTCTCTTTGTAAGCAAAATAATGTTATTGAGATTTTCTAGATCTTCTCATTGCTTTCACTCCAGCAAGTGTCCCTAATGTGGAACTTGCATATTGGAAAGAACATTTTTATTTACAGACACAATATACCAATGGAAGTAAAATATATCCAGAGTACTACTGCAGAGCACGTAATGCTCTCTGTTCACTTCCAAATTTCAGGTCTTCAGTTGCCATCTACCATATAGGTTTTTTTCCTAACAGAATATATGCAATGCTCAGAAGTAGAGTAAATCACCTCTTGAGTTTGCATTGCTTTATCTTCTCCAACACTGAATTCCTTCTGATATTCTGTGCCTAGATGCCCCTTCCAGTCCCTTCTGCCTTCCAAGTTAGGTGATAATTATATTAACTCACAACACACTGATCCTTGGAGCAACCTGTTCTTCAGGCTTGCTGTTGAATGACCCTCAAGATTACTACCTTTTAAACAGTTGTTCCCCTCCCAGTGAGAGAAAGTCTGCCCAGTGCTATTTGTGAAAAATTAGGTGGGTTTTTTTTCTACTTTCATGTACAACTTCATGGTTTGCTTTATTATTTCTGAGTATCCCCAATTCACAACACAGCTCAAGTCTCAGTGTGAATGTTAGTTAGACTCCCTTGATTTCAGGGAACTTTTGTTCATGCCATAAACCCCATCTCTTACCTAACTCATTTTGTGCCTGTTGTCTTTTATGAGCCCCCTCAAGGTTATGTTTTCAGAGTGAGAAGAAAAATGCATTGCCTCACACACTGTATTCTAAGAAGACAGACAGGATTGCAGACACAGATAGGACTGAAAGAGATCTCCTGAGCCACCAAGCCTTGGTGTCAAACAGGCACTGTCTCGTATTTTTCCTTTCATAAAACTGTTCAGCTGTGGAATCTAATTGTTCCATCAGCCAGTTTTTGACATACCTGCTACATTTTTTTCTTGATACTGAAGCTTAAAGGTGTAAGAATTTTGTGAATACTAAGCCTGCTCCTAGCCTAAATGTTTTAGCATCCCTTCAATTAATAATCTCTGTCCGGTTTACTTGTAATTTGAAGCTTTCCCACCTCCTAAGTAGCCACAGCTTAGTGACAGTCATCTTAATGATGAGAATGCTCCTCTTTCCCATCTGTAAATATCAAACTTCTCCTTAGAAGCACTTCACCTCACACTGGCAGTAGCTTCAACATAGTTAACTTTGACAGAAAATTTAAAGGAACCAAAAATAGGAAACCACTGGAAAAATAAACTTGTAAACAGACACTGCCTTTCACACTTTGTCAGGTTGCATGTGTGTGACTGGTAAAATGGAGTGGAAAATCTTGCAAGTGGGCTCAGCTGTGTCTCTTTGCTTGATACTTCTGACTATGGTGATGATCTCAGTCTGCTTTCAGCTTCCTCACTTTCTGGAGTTTCTGTGTCCTTCCTTTCGCTCTACCGGCTGCTTTAGCAGCTTATTTCCCATACTTCTGTGATATTTTCTTTCTGCTGCTTGAAGTCAACTCAGGGTATGGTTTAAAACTCCCATCTGCTATCACTGTATCAACCATTCTATCCTTGAAACGGCCTTTATCTTTAATGGGAACTGAGCTGGAAATGGTTCCACGCTCATTCAAATTACTGTCCTGATGTAGCATTAAACACCTTCTTCCAGTATAAACTGTAAAATGCCCACACAAAGCTGTTTTTGTTCGGTGTCAAACAGGTGGGAGATAGTGCAATGCCAGAGACATTCTTATTTCAAACATTACCATTAGATTTTTGCATTTGTAGTGATTTCATAAATTTTAAGAACTGGAATATTGCTTATTTGCATGGAATGTCTCTAAATTGAGAAAAAAAAATTAATACATTTTTGATAGCTGCGCTTAAAAAATGAAAAGCACACCAAACTGAGGCTTCTTGTTGTAAGCTGAACTAGGATTCAGTGTGTATATATACACATTACATTGTACTGGTAAAAATATACAAACATCTTCCACCTTCCAGCCTTCCTCAATTAGTGGACATTTTGATAGAATCCAGGAGTTACTGTACCATAGGTGTAGATTGCTGAACTGTGATGTGAGAAAGCAGCTTTGTTCCCTTAGTGATGCTTATAGACTAGCATTAATTTGAGTTATACTCAAAACTCAAAAGAGCTTTATGAAAATGGGAAAGGAGGAAAAGCAGAGGACAAGCTACACCACTTGAGTGGACAAAGCAGAGAGGAAGGGTGTGGGTGTGGTAAGTCTGGAGCTTTCTTTACCCAAGAGGAAATCAACAAAACGCTTCCAGATTTCATTTCTTTCTATGGCAACAAAGATCTGACATTACCAGAGGAAGCACTTCAAACACAGCCATCTTTGTTCACAGCAATATTTCTTTTACTTTCTTAAGAAGTCTGTGGTACCTTGACACACATTCTGTANGGGTATGGTTTAAAACTCCCATCTGCTATCACTGTATCAACCATTCTATCCTTGAAACGGCCTTTATCTTTAATGGGAACTGAGATGGAAATGGTTCCACGCTCATTCAAATTACTGTCCTGATGTAGCATTAAACACCTTCTTCCAGTATAAACTGTAAAATGCCCACACAAAGCTGTTTTTGTTCGGTGTCAAACAGGTGGGAGATAGTGCAATGCCAGAGACATTCTTATTTCAAACATTACCATTAGATTTTTGCATGTGTAGTGATTTCATAAATTTTAAGAACTGGAATATTGCTTATTTGCATGGAATGTCTCTAAATTGAGAAAAAAAAATTAATACATTTTTGATAGCTGCGCTTAAAAAAAGAATAGGAAATGAAAAGCACACCAAACTATTGTAAGCTGAACTAGGATTCAGTGTGTATATATACACATTACATTGTACTGGTAAAAATATACAAACACCTTCCACCTTCCAGCCTTCCTCAGTTAGTGGACATTTTGATAGAATCCAGGAGTTACTGTACCATAGGTGTAGATTGCTGAACTGTGATGTGAGAAAGCAGCTTTGTTCCCTTAGTGATGCTTATAGACTAGCATTAATTTGAGTTATACTCAAAACTCAAAAGAGCTTTATGAAAATGGGAAAGGAGGAAAAGCAGAGGACAAGCTACACCACTTGAGTGGACAAAGCAGAGAGGAAGGGTGTGGGTGTGGTAAGTCTGGAGCTTTCTTTACCCAAGAGGAAATCAACAAAACGCTTCCAGATTTCATTTCTTTCTATGGCAACAAAGATCTGACATTACCAGAGGAAGCACTTCAAACACAGCCATCTTTGTTCACAGCAATATTTCTTTTACTTTCTTAGGAATTCTGTGGTACCTTGACACACATTCTGTACCTCAGAAAAGATGACAGACAGCAGTGAGATCTCCTCAAATATCTGTTCTGAACAATGAAATAGCTTTTTCTCAAATACTTCTTGTGATTAGTCTAGGCACACCTTCCCCTTCAAAACATGGTGATAACAGAGGTCATTTTATAATATAGATGGCTTTCCTTTTGCTATTGTGAAATAAGACAGGAGTTCTAGGATTTAGGCTAATTATAATGGCCGTTCTACTAATGTCACAGTAGTGCCAAAAGTAGTGTCATCGATTTATGGTCCTAAGTCCAATCTGACATGTTAATGCAGCCTTATAGTATATTTTTCCTTATTCATCTTGCATGCTTATTAAATAAATTGGATGAGGGTTCTAGGGAAGGCTGAAGACTACCATCTGCCTGCTAGAAGAGTAATAGTCTTGCTTCATTATATACTCCTAACCCAGTGGCATCTCAATATGCTCCTTGACTCCATTTGATGCTTGTGCTGAAACTGTGCCCTGGTTTGCATCCTGTGCCAGTACCATGGGAAAAAAAAAAAAAACCGAAACCCCAAAAAACCCCAATCAAACAAAAAACACCAAAAAAACCCCCAACATCTAAAAAAACTCTCACACTTGCTGAAGCTCCAAGGCGAGGCTTGAATTTACCCTTGCTTTTTAAATCTGAGGCAGGCTTACATCCTAGAATGTGCAAAACCAACATAAAGCAGTTGCAAGATTCAGCTCTTCAGCTCTAGAAGAGGTTAATCTGCTTTTGAGACTCAAATAAGGTTGAAAGTGCAGATGGACATGATCTGTTGTATTTCCACCATCTAACTGCCTGATCTCGTTCTGCTTAAGAGCTAGTATGCCATCTTTAAATGTTTTTCACCTCCTGCTTACCTCTTGCCATCTAATGAGTACACAAGTCACACATTTAGTACCCAGGGACACTCGTAAGCCTTACTGTCAATCCATGCCGATGTGTTTCAGTGGTTGAACTTGCACAACACAAAAAACAAGCATCACAAGTATCACAAGTAACAGCTTTCCCCTAAGGTGCAAAGGATTACCTCCCCAGCCTGCAAATACAGCCCCAGATGAACCCAGAGGGTGTCTTATCGTGCAGACAGACCCCAGCCCACAGGTTATCACACACCCAAGCATGTCTAGACAGGCCACTGGCAGCCACTCCACAAGACAGCTGTACAGTTGTAAGGTAAATGATTTGTGGAACTGTGTGTGTTTAAAGCCACTCATGCATAAAGCTGTTAAATGCCATGTAGACATAGGTAGAACATTTCTGGCTCGACACATTAACATAGAAGCAAAAAGGCATTGACACTTTCTATCAGGAAAGGCATCCCGACTCCCTGGAGTAACTGGTGCAGTTTAATCCAAACCAGTTCAGCTTCTCTGGGGCTGAGAAACAAAATCCTTCAGCCAGGGTTTTGACGCAAACCAAGTTCCACATGGAAGCATTTCCATGCAAGTGAACTGCAATTCAGCAGCATGGTTTTCATTTACTAGTTATTTTAAACAAATTATTCACAGAATCACAGAATATCAGGGATTGGAAGGGACCTCAAGAGATCATCTAGACCATTCTCCCTGCTAGGGCAGGAACACCTAGACCAGGTCACACAGGAAGGCATCCAGGCGGGTTTTGAATGTCTCCAGAGAAGGACACTCCACACTCTGAGCAGCCTGTGCTACTGTTCTGTCACCCCCACTGTGAAAAAGATTTTTGTCATATTTCTGTGGAATCTCCTGTTTTCCAGCTTGCACCCATTGCCCCTTGTCCTGTCATTGGAAGTCACTGAGAAGAGCCTGGCTCCATCCTCCTGACACTCACTCTTTACATATTCATAAACATTAATGAGATCACCGCTCAGAATTCTCTTCTCCAAGCTACAGAGACCCAGCTCCCTCATCCATTCCTCAGAAGGGAGAAGCTCCAATCCCTTCATCATCTCTGTGGCTCTTTCTGGACTCTCTCAAGCAGTTCCCAATCCTTCTTCAACTGAGGGCCCTGGAATTGGACATAATATTCCAGATTTGGTCTCACCAGAGTAGAGTAGAGGGGACAGAGAACCCCTATCCACCTAATGACTATACCCCTTCTAATACACCCCATATTTGGCTAATTACTGGATCATGCTGGAACATAAGGGGGCACGTAGCTGAGTAGCATTCGCCACTCGAAGTTAGAGCTTTCTGGTGGTTGAACAGAGGTATTTTAATCTCCCACTGGTGCTTGACCTGCAAGAAGAGACTCTGCTGTGCAGTGATCCTCTGATGTAGGGGGCACTTCTGTACAAGCATCCCCTACTCAGTCCCCATCAGTAATCCTAGGGGTTGGCTTTGTGGAACTGTGAATGGAACTGTCACAATACAGAACTTGCCCTGCTTTACCTCACCTTAATAGAGGTGTTCCTTTAAGAGAAGCAAAGGGAGACTGTTGGTTTTCACATTTATTTTTTAAATGTGGCTTCCTTTGCAAAGAACACTAGTTAAGACTCCCTTACCTAACATGGCACAATGCACAGAAGGTTTATTTTTCCAACAATATTGTTGATGGACCAAAAAATAGCTAACCACAAAGGGTGGAAATCAGAGAAGCCTCCACAGAAATTGAGTATTCTGCCCTTCAACATAGAATCATAGAATGGTTTATGTTGGAAGGGACCTTAAAGATCATCTAGTTCCAACCCTCCTGCCATTGGCAGGGACACCTCCCACTTTATCAGGTTGCTCAGTGCCTTACTTTTCTGTTGTTAGTAGCCTAGCATACCAGGATTGGGGTGGGAAGGACAGTAGGAACCTGTGAATTCTGTAGAAGTGTCTTGACCATAAATAACTTAATGATTTTGGGATCATTCCATAATCTCTATTTTCAATCATCATCACTAGCAGCAGGCAGTAAGCTACAGAAAAAAGAAGTCCACAAATAAACAAACCAATTTTCCTTTAAGAGCAGAGCTAATTCTTTTCAATCCACTTTTTTATTACACTATTTTCCCCTCTATCTATTTAGCGAGCGTAAGGATAAATTTCCAAAGCTACCCGGTTGGAAAATAAATGGGTTCACTGTTTGTCTAGCATTCCAATCTTCACAAATGTAAATCAGTCCAACTGCTACTCATTTAAACCTCCAACTTCACAAGACATTAAAGGACTGCTTTCAATACACAATTTAATCAGTGACAATTCGCCAAGATTTCTGCTTGAACATCATTGAAAATTGACTATCTGATAAAGAGAGACCACTGTCAGAGGTCAGGAGGGTCAACCTGTGTCATTTACGTAGTTTTACTGGGTCAACTACAGTAGGCACCATTATTTGAAGGTTAAATTGTTACAATTAAATACATATACAGCTATTCCCATAGCTACTCCCTTGTTAAATCTACCGTAAACAACACAAGCATTTATATCTGACCCTAATTGTGTCCCAAGATGTCACCACTTGGAAATTATACAAAAAAGGACATTATAATCCATTTCACATTGAACAATACTTTGTGCAGCGAGATCCATAATTAGCTGGTGGAAACTGGTTTCATTTATTCACATCTGTGTTAAGGAGTTCATTTAGGTTACTTTCTTTCATTTTAATTGGAATAATGTGAGCAGTGCCTCCCAATATATTTCATAGCTGGAGAGTTCACTATAAACAAAGGCACCTAACCCTGCCAAGGCAGTCACTAGGGAAACTCCTTTTCTATGCATTGGCCCTATTCACTTGCTCCCTAAGTAAGAAGACTGCTTGCTCCTTCAAGAAGACTGGATTTGCTGGAGGGGGAAGGGTTGAGGAGGGTGTCAGTGAAGAGCCTTCTTATATTCAAGTGAACAGCTTAGCTGGGAAATCCTACTTTACTAGAAATTTGAACCCAGCCATCCAAGAGCACAAATGTTCCGTGATTTTCCTCCTCATCAAGAGAAAAATCAGATGAAGTATCTCAGGAGCATTTTGGAGCAATCAAATCATTCTGATGCACCTAATAGTGTAACAAGGTAGGTATACTGATACAAGGGAGAAAGTACTTAGCTGTGTAACTAAATTTATAATCAAACTCCTACATAAAGGGGAAAAAAAAAAAAAAAGAGAGAAAAGTTTCTCTGCATACCCAGCTGCGTGTCTCTAGTTTGCACCATGATGTATATGTAAAGTTGTGTGTTTGTAAACAAGTTGTTGCTGTTTTAAAGTTGTAAATGGTTCTCAGAACTGCTGGTTTAAATCAATTCTAATAAAATGTCCCACAGGAATATAATGAGAATGTCTTACCGGTGCATCTGCACAGAGCAAATGTAATGTTTCTTAGCTTCTACTGCCTACAGTCTTTTTCGTTTGGTTTTTTTTCCCTTCTTTGTTTTCCTTCTGATTTGCCTGAAAGCAGAATACTTGCTTTTCACTCAACCCAGTAGCCTGGGATATATATTCTGTTTTATCTGTGTGCTAGCATCCCGAGCCAAGACTCCCACCATCTTCAGTGGGCTTTGAATGAAGTCCTTTGGCTGGGGAAACAAAAAAAAAAACAAAAAAAAACCTGCTTGGATGCACTAGATTTTGTTGAAAGCATAGGATTAATTCCACAATCCCTACACGTTTAGATCGTATCAAAACATCCATCCTGAATGCCTTTTTCATTTTTTTTCTTTTTTTTTTTTCTTTTTTTCTTTTCCCTTTATTATTGTGATTTCAGATTTTGCGTCGGAGACAAATTTTTCCTGAAGAACAACATGATTCTGTGCCAGACAGACTATGAGGAGGGTTTAATGAAGGAAGGTTACGCGCCCCAGGTTCGCTGATTCGATGCCACATCGTTAAGAATACAAAGCACTATGTTCTTTTTATCTTTTTTTTGCTCAAGGTGTATATAAGAAATGACACAAGAACCTACTGAATAGCATAGATCTAGGGAGACACAATGGTTGAGTGAAATAAAAGGCGGACTGCATCTGTATGTAGTAAAAATTGCTCCAAGTTCAGAGTTGAATGTTAATTAAAAAAAGGTACTGTACATACAGCTGGATTGTTTTTGCTTGCTCTTGGGGGTCTTTTTGGTTTGTTTGGGGGTTATTTTTGTTTTTCATTTTGTTCCTTTTTGTGTCATTTGGCATGAGATGTTTATTTTGGACTATTGTATATAATGTATTGTAATATTTGAAGCACAAATGTAATACAGTTTTATTGTGTTACCATTTGTGTTCCTGTTTGCTTCTTTGTATCGTTGCATTTAGTACAATCAGTGTCGAAACTTAACTGTATATTTATGCTTTCTGTACCTACCAGCTATTTTAAATGAGCTGTATCTTTCTAGTAAAAAGAATTAAAGAGCAAATCCCAAACATTATGCTACACTTAGAACTTAAGAATACTGTTTACATTAAAACTATTTAGGAAACTAACTCTAGCAGCACCTGCTGCTGCTGATGCTAAGGTTAAGGGTCTATCAGCACTTCTGTTATAAGCCTCTATTTTTCAGGGGTTAAGTATCTACTGTTTAACTGCATAGATTTTCCTCAAAGAGCACTTTTATTTTACTAAAAATTTTTGAAAAAACACATCTGACCAGTTAATGATTTTGGGTGCTGCTTTTGTACCCCTTAGGCATTCAAAATGCCTGTATTTGATTTTTAATTTAGCTGGAAGTTAAGCCCTAATGCAAATCAGTGCCTCTGGGTATCTTATGTTTTTTATATATATATATATAAAAATATGTTATTTTTTTGAAACCATTTAATTTTGACGGGGGGAGGAAAGGGAGAGAATTTCTGTTTATATACATTTTTAAAATTGGGGGGGAGTTCTCTTTCCCTTTCTCTCTATATATATTTCTCTTTCCTTTTTATTTGATTTCTAATCAGAGCTTAACCCTAAAGTTTTCTGGGGCTGTGTCCTCAACAAACCCTGGAAAGAACTGAAAGTAGAAGGCACTGTAAACAGGCCCCTCTAAGGGTCTGTTTACATTAAGGAAATTACCCCAAGCTGACACTAGAAGAGGGACTGGTCACTAACCCACCTCAGTGAATGCTGAAGGGAATTTAGATGCTGATATCTATGATTCTATATGGATGGGACAAAACTTTGAATTATCAATACAGAAAGTGAGAGCTATGGGTCTGGATTGCACAGGTGCTTTGCTTTCCAGCATCCTGCAGGTTTTCCCTATCAATACTGGCAAAATCCTTTGCACAGAGGTGGAGTCACTGCTGACAGCTACTGTTGGCAAGCAGTCCATTTTTTAGGAGAGGTGGACCTCTGTTTTTAAAGCCATGAAGCTATTGCATTAACAGGGTGTCCCTAAATGCTCATGCCCCTGACAGAGCTTACAGGTATTTGGCAAAGGAAAGCAGGATGAATGTTTAAAATGTTGTTAAATGCATACTTAATTCTTTTCTCTTTGTCACTGTAAACTGCCCTACCAAAAAAACAGCCTGCAGTTAAAAAAAAAAAAAAAAAATAAGAAAAAAAAAAGAAAAGAAACACACTATACCCTATGTTGCTATTAAGCTAAGTTCTTTTTTTTTTTTTAATTTAAATTAAGAATCCCCACCTCTGCTCAAGTTCAGTGCTGTCCTTACCTCTTCTTCCTGTCCCACTGCACAGTTTCAACATGTTTTTTCTGGGGGTGGGGGAAAGAAACTTTGTAATGCAAGGGGGTAATTCCCCTAGTGTATGGCTTGGAGTAAAATCCACAGTGGTTTGATGTAGAAATGGATATTTAATTCTAATTACTATTGTTAACAGTGTGGTTCTGTTTCTGGCTGTGAAACTTTTTTTTATTTATTAAGAAAAAAAAAGCATGGCTCTCAGAATTTTACTTTGATACATACAGAAATGCGACAAATCTGCAGGCTGTTCTTAGAAGAAATAGCTCCACATAGTTTTTCAAATGAAATTGAGCCCTGTTATGTGGACTATCTTCCAGCCTAACCTTGAGCACAAGTCTCTTCCATTCCCTTCCACATTGCCTTCATGAGCTTGGTATAATGAAGCAGTTGATGCCAGAGGTACTAATTAGGCTTCTCCAAATCTATTTCGAGTGCAGTAAACAAGTCATCCTTTCCATGAAGGAGAGGATGGACAGAAAAAGAGGAATCATGTGATCTTACCCTCACTCCATTTTAAATTTTCTCCTTCAGCCTCTGTTCTTTCTTTCAGCTAGAAGGCCAAAAGTTTTTCTGTTTTCCTCTGGTGGAGTACAGACTGGATAGAAATTCCTGTTTCAGAAATAGGGCTGGAGAACTTGAAGGAGGAGGGCTTGGTTCTGTCTTTGACTTGCTGTGTATGTTTAGGCAAGTTACTCAGCTTCTCTGTGCATCAGTTACCCCTGTCATGGAATGAGGTTAATGCATATGCTGCTTTTGTAAAGCATTTTTGGCTCTCAAGAAAACAAAGAGCTATGCATGCCAATGTTACCAGTAGCATGAGGGCACTGTGGGAGAAGCAAAGCAGTAGGTGCAGTAGGTAGCCACAGATCTGAGGGAGGAGCACACCCAAACCAGCAAAGTTTGTAGGAAGCTTGGTCAGGAGTGGAGGCAACTACATGCTAATAGTGCTGTAAATGCTTCAGGGCTCTGCCACTGCTCAGCTCTTTATGGGGCCAAAGAAGAGAGTGGAATGGGAAAATAATGGCTTACTGTTACATGCCATGTTACTCATATGCCCCTTTGTATGCTTGGCGACATGCTCAAAGTGAGGAAGAAGAGGAGGGTTCTGCTATGGGGAAAAAATAGTCTCACTATTTTACCATTTATTTATTGGTGTAAGGGTAAAAGAAGTTATGACATATGCTTGTTTGAAGTGCTGCAATGGTACAGCACTGCTTTGAGCACTTTAAGCTCATTTATCTTGTTCACATACATATCTAAAATTTATACATAGAGGCTGCAGTATAAACTCAGATTTGAGGTAGGTCAAAGATAAGTTACACATTTGCCTGTGTTTCAGACTTCCATCTTGCCTGGCTGTTAATAACTGGAAGTTGAAATATTTAATGGAAACATTTACAACCCAATAAAGCATAATAGCATAAGACAATATTGAAGAGAGATTATCTACCAGGGTGCTTTATTGATTTCTTTGACAGAAGTCTAAAAGATTTCTTTGCATTGCTTTTGGTTACCCACCTAAGGCTTCCCTCTCCATCAATGTGTGTCATCATGCTCAGTTTTCACACAGCAAAATGTTCTGCTGGTGACTGTTGTTCAGTGGATGCTTTATTTGCCAGGCAGGAAGGCTTTCACTTGTGTCACCTGTCTTGAAGGAATTTTATCCATCTGTAAAAGTCCCTAAATTTAGCCAGACAACAATAATTATAACAGCAATTTATGAAAAATCTCAAAATCTGTTGGTTTTTGAAGCCACGTGGAAAAGAACAAGTCAAGTCATGATTTTCAGCCAGAGCAAGCTCCTCTGCCAACCATAACCTGCTGTTGCCTGCCATGACTGGTAACAAATCAAGGCAGTCTAGGTTCATCAGAAGCAGTGACCAAGGCTATAAGTTGATCTGTTTCATAATGGAGCTTTTATCTTGCTTAACATATTTCCTAGTTTATTTTTATTTTTAAGCACATCTTCTTGTCTCTTCCTTCCCTCTCAAAATGCTCAAATTTATGCTCACATAATGTAAATAAAGATAAATCATCCAGGGAGCCCTCAAATGTTCCTAATTGCCTGGAAATACAAAGACTTGAAGAAGAGATTGAAAAGTGGTCAGTGATAAGGAAGACTGTGGGGAAAGGAAACAAACAAAAAGAGACTGTGGCAAGATTTTGCCTGTACAGACAAAGTACTTTAAAGGCTTTTTTTCAACGTAATATACAGCAGCTTCTTATAATTTTCTCAGCAGTAGGTAGTTTACAGTCATCTGTACTTAGAACAAATCTTGTCAAAAATGAAGGTCTGTAGTGATTGCTGAGTATAATTTTATACATTTAGCTGATTCTTCTGAAAGCTTTCACTGTGCTGCTGTTGTCAGACTAAATTATCAATTTAGCCATTTGTTGTTTAATGAATAAAAAACTCCTATGGCATTGGAGATGTTGTGGTTTCAATAAAGCAAAAGCTTTAACAACTCAAACTGCAAAAAGCAAAGTGTGTACTGTATATGAGAACAGTGTTTTAGTCTTTTAAATACCACTTCAGATTGAAAAAAGCCAATTACGGATTCACTTAATACATTTCTTCTACTTCAGTCCAATGATGCAGACCAAACCTGTTTACTGTTCACTTCAGTACCTTGCAAAAGGAAACCAAAATACAATATGTGAAGATAATAGGCCATTAGCACGAACATGCTCCCTGTAAAAATCTTTGTGTAGGCACCCTTTCTAGAAGCTGCCAATTGTGGGTGATAGAAGTATTGTAGAGGAAGTGATTGTAGTTCTCTTTAAGGCGTTAAAAGCTGAAGAGTGTCTGTTTAAAACCTTAAAATAAGGCTTGCATGTATCTATTACCTTTCTAAATGCCCCTCTGCTGATTTATATTCATCCTGAACCTGCTAATAATGAGTATACATAAGCAAATACCATCTTCCACCTATTCAGCATGTCATTGGTATAAAAGCCCCAGAAAATATCTCACGTAATCAGTGTGTTCAGAGAGTTATCTAGCACAAATTACTCATTAACTCAATAGCACATAATAAAAAAGAACATCAATTAATTAATGAGTCACCCTCAGATCACTTTGATTACAACACAGCTCTGTTGAAACAGCAGTTATAAATGGAGCTGCCTCTCTTTATTCATTGTTTGCAGTTGGCCCATTATTTTGCAGAGACCAGTGTCATATTTAAAACATGCCTGCAGGTAATTGTGTGATTAGTTTCATAAATGAAGATGCAGAGGGAGAACATGGAGTGTCTCGCTCCACAGTTGAGCTTGAAGATGCAGGAATCCACCATGCCTCCTGCATCCTGTCCTGCCAGCAGACCTCTGTGGTGGCCAAGAGGCCAGCCTGCCACTTGACAGCAAAGCCTTAGTTGACAGGACAACACTCACACCTAGCCATAGCAACCTTTACTTTAAAGATCTCAAAGCCCTGGGCAAACACCTTTGACTTAAGACTCTGAATAGACCACCTTGCTGGTTTTCCACTGAGAAGAACATGGAGGCAGAGAGAGCCCAAGCAAGTCTGCCTTCCTCAAACCCCTAGTTAGCATGAGTTGTAAGACCTCACTCAATCACCCTATCCTGGTTGTGTCACCAAGNTAGTTGACAGGACAACACTCACACCTAGCCATAGCAACCTTTACTTTAAAGATCTCAAAGCCCTGGGCAAACACCTTTGACTTAAGACTCTGAATAGACCACCTTGCTGGTTTTCCACTGAGAAGAACATGGAGGCAGAGAGAGCCCAAGCAAGTCTGCCTTCCTCAAACCCCTAGTTAGCATGAGTTGTAAGACCTCACTCAATCACCCTATCCTGGTTGTGTCACCAAGACTGGTTCCAGCTCTACTCTTGGTGAAACAAATGCAGACTCCTCCTCAGCCCTCAGGGGTGGACCCAGGAGCATGAAGAGGCCAAACAACTAAAGCTTGATTGTAGTGTGCTGTGTTTGGTGAATATGAGCTCTTCACGCAAGTGGGAAAGGGCTGTTTGGTTTATTTTGAAAAGTTTTTTAGAGGAAAGATTAATAAAGTAACACAAAGTCACCACCTAAAGTTCCTAAACTATCTTGGTTAAATGCCATTCCGATAAGCTTATAGTGTAATTATAACAGTTCCCTTAGGTAAGTAAGAAACATCTGTTAGTAACACATAGCAGGTGTTAGCAATTACACATACTGATTTTTTTTTTTAAAGTGTTTTTAATTAAAAAGAATTCTGTTTTCTGAAAAGCAAAGCATGGGAAGTCCAAACAAGCTTTTGTTTGTGTGGCTCTAGATCATGTAGTATGCAAAACGATAAAGGTAAAATCAACTTAAATTAGCAAGGGTTTGCACATTTGACTCCAGATTATTGCAATCAAAACCAAATTGGGATTCACGGCATTACTGTAAAGCATGTAACGTTAGTGTTCTAAGCAAAGTCTCATCTAATAAAATCCATACACCTCATGTCATCTCTGAATAAATCTAAGCAGAGCTTTTGAACCAAGAAAGATTGCTGTAGTTACATAAAATGTGATAGGTGTTGTTAAAAAGGAGAAAATTGCAAGAAATACTGTATAATAGTTTCTCCACGTTCCCTTTGTCCCACTGCTGGGAAGCAGTTTCTAGATTGTGTTAGAGTAAAATCAAACTATGTTGTCAAATTACATTGAAAAACTAGCCAAGAGCAATTTACATTAAGCAACGTAATATGCTGTGCCATTGAGAAATAACAAGAGCAAGCTACATTGGAAGGCCAAGTATTTAGAGGTGGGTTTAATCCAAATGAAAAGATAATGAGTTGTCAAATTTGTTTCCCTGTCCTGATGCGATCTCTCCACAGATGCCAAGATTAGGATATGGGGCATATCAGGATTTGAATCGCGCCACAAAATTTGGCTTTCCTTTTATATAAAACACATAAGCAAACTAGCTGGCAGGGAAAAGAGCAAGAAGCACCAAACATTATTACAATCTATGGATTTTTCTTTGCATCCAGCTGGGATCCAGGCTGTGCTTGTTTATCATATGCAAGGCTGTGGTTCCTTTCACAAAAGCGTCTCTCAACTCCAGTGAAGAAAAGTCCTAACTACAGTCTACAGCAATGTAAATGAGATTATTTTTCTTCATGTTCTTCCCAGCAGTGTCATTCTGTATTAAGAAACACACATTAAAATAATGGGTATGATAATTAGGTTGGGAGAAGTGCTTCTTCCCCTATACTCTGCCCTGGTGAGACCACATCTGGAGTATTGTGTCTAGTTCTGAGGTCCCCAGTTGAAGAAGGACAGGGAACTGCTTGAGAGATCCCAGTGCAAAGCCAAGGGATCAGCGCATCTCATTTCTGAGGAAAGGCTGAGGGAGTTGGGTCCCTTTAGCTTGAGAAGAGGAGACTGAGGGGTGACCTCATTCGTGGTTATAAATATATAAAGGGTGAATGTCAGGAGGATGGAGCCAGGATCTTCTCAGTGACCTCCAATGATAGGACAAGGGGCAATGCAATGGGTGCAAGCTGGAACACAGGAGGTTCCGCAGAAATGTAAGAAAAAAACTTTTTCACAGTGAGGGTGAGAGAACAGTGGCACAGGCTGCCCAGAGAGAGTGTGGAGTCTTCCTCTGGAGACACTCAAACTCCACCTGGACGCTTTCCTGTGTGACCTGATCTGGGTGTTCCTGCTCTGGCAGGGGGATGGGACTAGATGATCTCTTGAGGTCCCTTCCAATCCCTGATATTCTGTAATTCTGTGAAAAACCCTTTTCAGTAGACTGCTGCACCAAAGAAAAAAATGCATACAGATTTTATTCATACAACTGAATGAAGAGATTTGGAAATTAAAAAACAGGTTTTATCCTGCTTTTAGAGAATTTGGGGTTCATCCCATATTATCTGTAAGTTTTTGTGAGCATCTTTACCTCTTACTCAAAATATATAACATCCCTGAAGTGGAGACAGGAATGTAAGCTTGTGAAACGAGACAGATACAAGAATCTGTCTTCACAGTCAAGCTTAGTGCCATCTACTCACTAAGGGCACACATTAACTGGAGCCAGGTATTTGAAGGTTAGACGTTGTGTTATCAGTAGTACTATCTTTGTTGGAGACATGGATA
>VZTY01008917.1:4098-23687 GCA_013400935.1 Turnix velox
CATGCTCTTAAAAATTCAAACTTGAGTTGGACTCTGAAAACCTCAGGATGGAGTCTGATTCAAGGTATGACATCTACCAATGGGAAGTCAGGATTAGGTCTGAATTCAGAACATGTTGTAAACCTTGACAAAGCACTATGTTAGACAAGAGTGTGAAAACAAATTGACTGCGTGGATCACAAACCTATGGATAGACTGGAGTATGTTCTGGATGGAATCACAGTATTAGAAAGTGTTCTTGCAAACGTTCTTGATTTTAATAGCTACTTCTGCACTAAGAGCTTCTGACAGCTTTATCAGTTGTACTTCATACCTAGTCACACTGATGATCACAGCAGTTCCAAAGGAAAAGGCTTGATGGAAATCTGATT
Organism: Turnix velox; assembly: GCA_013400935.1. Classification (NCBI taxonomy): domain Eukaryota; kingdom Metazoa; phylum Chordata; class Aves; order Charadriiformes; family Turnicidae; genus Turnix; species Turnix velox. The sequence goes on from VZTY01008917.1 coordinate 4,470, forward strand.
CTAAAGACATAGACTAACTTTAGGTTAAGAGACCTGCAATAGGCTGTCACTTCTACCTCATATTCTAGGGATTTATTTCTGCCCAGTCATAGTAAACTAATTATCTAAGTGCACTTTCAGAGCCACGGCTGCACTTCTCCTTTTTTTTCACCTTCCTTGTTTAGCTTTATTAGACCAATAGTTGAGCATACTAAAAATGTACAAATATTAACATTTAATCAGAAATCTCAAGAACTAACACTTTTCCCCATTCCTTTTTACCAGGGAAATATATTTTGCTTTTTTCCTGATGCTACCAGAGCAATATTGCTTCTCCCTCTTGCTCTTCAAATCAGAAAGATTAAGAACTAATCTGTGAGTGCAAAATAATGCTGAATTAGGATGGTTTCTATCCAGGTTACAGGATCCAGACTACTTTTTTTCTCTTCTGTCCTTTGTTTAGCCTCTTTGATTTACTAACGGAGGCTTCTTTTTGATCTGGCTTTACCTTGTCAGTCCTTCATGTCCCACCCATGCACTTTTTATTTCTTTTTCATCCAGTGATGCTGGCAAAGAACTCTTAAAAAAAAAAAAAAGACAGAGGGAGGGATTTGGGATTGTCATATAAAACCTGTGTTACTCAGTTTTCAATATCTCATTGAACTTCTCACAGCTTTGATATTTTAAGTAGGTATCACAACAAAGGAAAAAGAAGGGACTGGTAAGGTAATGCAGTGTATTAGGCCTGTTAATGGCCCTGAAAGTCCCAAGAAAACTTGCTGAAAGAAGGATTCTTTCCCATGAGTACTATTTAATTTCTCTGAGAGGGTTTTCCTGATGAATTAAAACTCTAAAGAGCACATTTAAGCAATGCAACTGTTATCTTAGCCTATGCTATGTGCACAGTGACATTCACTTCTATTTTTAAAATCCTTTTGTTAAAAAGTTTGTAGTAGTGAGATTTCTGGAGAGTCTGTTTTTTTCTTTTGCTCTCCTGCTAATGCACTTGGGAAATGTAGAAAAGTGGAATACAAACCCACCTTTTTTTCCCATTAGGGCAGAGCAAGATTTTAAAAATTATAATATTTTATTGAACAATACCTCTGACAGGTTGTGAATGACACTGCTCCAACATTCAAGTTATAAAGTGTGACAGTACAAAGCAGAGCAAACATTTATTTAGGCAAATTTAACAGTGCAACATGTAGGAGTCCCACAAGCAGAAAAACTGAGCTGGCTTTTACATTGTCACCCGGGGTTGTGGGAGACCTCAAGTCTGATCTTTCTTCTGCCATATGTTTTTTTGCATGATATAGACAAGATAATTACTATCTTAGTTACACATCCATAACCTGATTGATATCATCCTGGATTCCCTTGCAAACAGCCAGCATGTCCTAGGTAAAAAGCTCTCTCCTGCCAATGCTGAGTAGAGGTGATGCAGATCTGCACAAGGAGGGCTTCTTGTCCCACAGAACCATCCTGCATGAGACTCCTTCCTGGCTGAGCCATATAGGGATATTCTCAGCCAGAGAGCTGTGCTGTGCCCAAAACCTTGGCTCCAGGGTGGAGTTCAGCTCTTTATTATCACCCTTTCCAGGTGCTGTATTGTACTGAGAGGTTTCCATCTCTTCCATGTTTTAGTCACACTTTCCCTCAAAAGTGAGGCATTCCTCCTTCCCCACCAGCAAATTGGGCAAGCACCTCCACTATTTGCTGAGTGGATTGAAATACTGCTATAAAAGTTCTCTCTGCTTTATCAAATGTTTCCATCTTCTTTTTTAATGTGATCTTTAATGTAATCTCTAGTAATAATCTGCAATCATGAAGTTGTCCTGTCTGACCAATTATGACCATTAGTAAGAAGTAGCCTTTCAAAATTAGTCTTTTATATAAGAGGGCAACATGGGACTTTTTCCAGCTTTGTGACACCATCAGGTTTCCTCCCACACCTGTCTCAATGTGAAGACATGGTACTAAAAATTAAAAGGTGGCATATCCTACCAGCACCAGGGAATTGGAGGGGTCTCTGGGGAAGTGGAGACAGGGGTATATGTAGACTCTATGGCTAGGTGCTGGTAGATGCAATTGGAGGCAGAATACACCAAAAAAAACAGACCAACATTCAGCTCACATGTGAGAAATGGGACCAGCATTCCCATGTTTCCATCCCATTCTTCCAACAAGTGTGGCTGGAGTGAGCCTTGGGAAAGCTTCACAGTGAGTACTGATGCTTTGCAAGAAGCCTTGTCGCAGTGTAACTTGGGAACTATGGACAAGAGTGCTGTTGATTTATGCTGCAAAAATATGCAGTTGGTTTTAATACAGCTTTATTTTGTACAGTTTCTGGAACCAGTGGGAACGGAAGTTTTAGGAAAGGGATGTTTTCTTACAGGATCAGGCCTAGAACTTCAAAATTCAAACTGTTCTCATGTTTGCCCATCTGTGTGAGAAGATGATGAAAATACTTCAATTATTCTCANGGAGTGAGCCTTGGGAAAGCTTCACAGTGAGTACTGATGCTTTGCAAGAAGCCTTGTCGCAGTGTAACTTGGGAACTATGGACAAGAGTGCTGTTGATTTATGCTGCAAAAATATGCAGTTGGTTTTAATACAGCTTTATTTTGTACAGTTTCTGGAACCAGTGGGAACGGAAGTTTTAGGAAAGGGATGTTTTCTTACAGGATCAGGCCTAGAACTTCAAAATTCAAACTGTTTGCACATCTGTTTGAACAGGTGATGAAAATACTTCAATTATTCTCAATTCCTTATGAATTATTTTAAATTTTTGGTCCCCTGTGCAAAAAATTATGCTGATTGGATTGTACAATAGGGCAGTTTCTATGTTATGTTTTCAAAATCAGGACTTACTGATTCAAGAGTGTAAGTTAAAGATATCTGAATAGCTTAGACTTGCAGAATCTAGTTCCTAGAAGTTAAAGACAGATGGCATTGCCCCTTCTAATGTATAATAAGCTAACAAATTTATTTTCATGACAGAGTTGATTGTACTCTGTCTGGACAAGTTTCACTTTGAACATCCATTATAAAATATAGAAGGAAAGAGCTTGATCCCAAACAGAGTTTTACTCCTGAATACTTTGAGTAATTTAAACACCAAGCAGGAGAGTTTTATCGAACTGAGCTTTAAATTTCACCAAAACTGGAAAAATACAAGATTAATTTTTACAAAGAACAAGAGCAACATAGATCAGCTATTGATCATCCTTGAACTGCAGCTTGGCTTTCCCCATTGTGGCCAACTCGTATCTCCCTTTGTCTCACTGGCTTTTGAAATTACATGTTACCACAATTGCTTAATTCTCTTTATTTCATGATCTCTCACATTAAAGATCCTTCAAATCTGACCTATGCATTGAGTTGTTTCAATTAGAGATGACCTCTGCTTTAACTTTTCAGAAATTGCTTGTTTCTTGTGGCCCAGGCTACAGAATGGGGCATAATAGAGGGTTTCCAGCGGTAACTGGAGAGCTGAGCCCTGGAAAGACCTGAGCCCCAGCTCAGTGCTGTGTGAGCCATGTCCCCAAAGCACCTGGCCATGCTCAGGCTGACAAACAGCCCTGCCATTATTCATCCATGAAAATGGTGGGCTAAAACACAATGCCCTGAAAAACTAACCGCAACAAAGCCCTTGAAGTAAGGAAGGCAGGCAACTTCATTTCCTTGTGCCAATCAGCCAATGCCTGAGACAGAAGCTAATGACTAATTTCTCAGGTAATGCCACAAGAAGGAGCAGGCTTTTTTTTCTGTTTGAAAAGAGATTTTCTGACAGTGGCAGTGACCAGAATATTATTTATATTTTCTCAATAGTTTTCTAAACTACTTTTCTGTTGGAATTCTCAAGACTGCATCATACTATCAAATCAGAGAAATTCAGTTCTAATCATAAAACTTTACACTAAACTTAAATTTCAGTAGAATTGATTTTCAGTTGTGTACTAATTCTGCTAGCACTTATTTATTGCCTATAGGAAAGACTAGTAGCATTTTTTAAACCATTTTCCTTAATAAAAAAATAAAGAAATTCCAATCTCACTGCTGGGAGCATCAGAAGTTAATGTTCTAAGGTCTGCAGTAAATTTAAAAAAAAATTAAACATTTTTTTAAATTTCAAAATAAAAAAAAGCATTAAGCCTTTGTAAATGCAGAAACATTCTATCTTTCATGCAGTTTTGATTTTAAAATGAAATATCTGCATTCTAGTGGATAAAGACAATTTTACTGTTCTTTATAATAGTAACAGTTCCACTTTCATTTTTTCTGGTTATTTTTAACAGTGTTTTTTAAAGATGTCACATATTTTTTATATGGCACTATAAGAAGATGCAATACAGCTGGCTTATGTAAAGAAAGTCATATTTGTGCAATGGAGCAGGCTCTAGATAACGGTCCAAGTCAAAGCTTTGCCCTTCTGTTTTGGGATCTCTCTTCACTCCCTGTTACAATGCTCATTCTACTTTGCAGTAATGAGTAAATGTCTTAGATACATCAAATAAGTCATTCTACAGCATCACTTTTACAAGTGGCACTAATCTGTGCCAGTTTTCAGTACTTCTGTGGTAGATCATTGTCCTTGGATATATTCATTATTCCCACAGTTCATAAAAGCTGCATTTGGTCTGAAAGTTATTTATAAAACCTCCCCTGAGGATACTCACTTATTTCTAATTTAATTCTTAAAAATAAGCTGGATATGTATGTCAAATGATAAGTTTTCTTGTCCTTATTAGGAATTTTTTAAATACCTGTTACACCTAGAAAAATCTTACTATTAATGATTTAAACTCAAGGATCTGTCAATATCTAGTGACAATTTGCTGCTCTGTTACATGCCCATGTTTTGATAAAATGCAGTCATGGATATCTCTTACCACTACTAAGTTCTTTTAAGAATATTGTAAGAATTTTTCCAAGTTGTATCTGAAATAGTCAGTGAAGATAATTTTTTTACTGCTTAGTCTCCTAAATACCCTGGGCCATACTCATGATCTTGATTCAAGACAAACAGGGCTGCATTAAAAACTGAATTTAACAGAGGAGCACACTTCATGTATAGGCAAGAGCCCTATGGCCATCTTAACCTGGGAATAATGGGAGGGGGCAACCGTGAATGGTTTAGTGGGTCCTTGAGGACCTCTCTCTGGTTACATGTTGTAACAGAAGATTTATGTTGCTGCCCCTATTAGAGAGTTGATCTAGTCTGCCTCACACAATTGTTTATTCCTAAATAAGATATTTCAGCCCTGTGGTCTTCAGAGTGCCCATTGAAAGCACTAATTAGTGATCGTTTAAAGTACTTAGGTAATGTTAACGCCGGCACACAAGGGATGCTCTTGAGTCTGACCCCTGCTCATTCCATTTCTTCTTGGAGCTTTGAAGACAATTGATTTTTGAAGACTGCAGCCTTCCCTTAAAATCAGGGACTAAAAGAGTGGGGACCTAATCTTGATTCAACCATTCATGCCATCTTGAAAGACATGTTTACTTTTTTCCCCTCTGGATGTCAATTAATAGATTTTAAAGTCAGTGAATTAACCCAATGTGAAAGAGTTTAGAGCACAGTTGCTAATTATAAATAATCAGGCTCAAAAAAAAAAAAAAAAAAAAAAGAGTGCACCTTAAATAGCAGATGGGAACAGGTTAAAAAAAGGAAAAAAAAAAAAAAAGCATGGGGGGAGAAATTTTTAAAGCTGGCTTGAAAGTAGCATGTAAACTTACAAGGAGAAGAATGCCAGTCAAGATAATTGATCTGAAAGGTAACATGCAGCTGACTTTTGCACACACACTGGATCAAATACAAGCTGTAGTTTCCCTTCATAGGAAAAGAAAAACCACTCTGAGAAAGACTAATCTACACTGACTGGAAAAAAAGTCTGAGGTAGCCATGAAAATGTCTGGAGAACAGTATGGTAAAGGGACTTCTCACAGCCGTCTTTTGGCAGCATCTCTCTGTAGTGAGTGCAGCTGTATTCACAATTGCTGTATAGGAATTTTTACATAATTTTCATTATTAACTCTCCTCCCTGCATCTGGGTTAGCAGCAGTGGCATCACCACATATACATCAGTGTTTTTACTAGGTCTGATCATTCTTAGAGGCAGTTTCAGTGATCTGTCCCAGCCATACATCAGAACAAGAAACTCTATGAAATTCCCTAAAAGAAATGACCCTGCTCCAAACTTAGTGGTTTTCATTACAGACATTTCCTTGTTAAAAACTGTGTAATTTAGGATTAATTGCTGTGGTGACAAAATTATGCTTTACACAAATAGGAAAGGAGCCTGAAAGATTTTCTTGAAGGCTAAAGATACCAAGCATCTCCAAAGACAGTGTGGCCATAAAATACCCTTGAAGTAGATTTGAAAGACTACATGGGAGTGATCCTATAGAAAAGCAACTAATCCTGTTTTGGGATGATAGAGCCTCCCATCATTTGTCTATTCCTCTGTTATTGATGCTTCAGCACTGAAGGAGAGTACACTTTCTTTGCCAGAAAAGTGTGCCATATTCCAGTGCATTTTGAAAGACACTTGGAATTTCATGTTAGAAAACAGAGAGCTGAATGTACAAAGAGCAGTCCCATTTCAAGTTGAAGAAGCCATTTTCCAAGTCAAAGAAGCCATGCAGAACAACCATAGGAGGTTACTCAACTCCTCCACTGTCATTGGGCCATTTTCATGTATTGAATTGAAGGAAAGTGATGGGAGTGTGTCATACACGGAAAACACAACCCAACAACTTCTTCTAACTGAGAATGACTGGCCGGTACTGAGATTCTGCTTTCATACTTTGGGGACTGGGATTTCTGAACATGAAGTTGTACTTAGCTGAGTTTAAAAAAACCAAAAAATCTAATGCTTCATTGTCAAGAAGTAAAAGAAGTTGCTAATAGTATTTTTACCTCTATCATTAGTATATTTGGCCATTAGTAGGACATCAGCACAATGAACCAAAGCTGATATTTGGTAATAGCTTCCTTTTAACATTTATAACAAGCTCTTCAGCATCTTCTTTCCTTTTAATTGCAAATATACCTTGCTAAATAAAGGACTCTTCCCTTACAAAGGAATTTGTGGAATAACACTTGAAAGCAAAAACTATACATTCTAAATCAAACAAATATTCTGAGGTATTGGTTAAAGAATCACTATTGTTCGTATTGGGTAAGTGTGACAGAAAAATAGAAACTTTCGTTTTTGCTATAAAACATAATTTAAATATTTCCTTTAGTGCAGTGTAGCACTGATTCATTAACCTGTATGTTTGACAGAGCATTCCTCTTTTCGTGGCTGATGTAACTTTATTTTCTCCAAGAGTCTGTTTTGACCATTTTAAGTAAGGAGGAATGTATTTAATATCCTTTTTCTAAGTATTAAATATTTTGCCCTTGTGTTTTAGAGTAAAAGAAGGTGATGAGGTGTTTTGATAGAGAGCAGGTAAAGAGGGTTTCTGCTGTAGACAGGGGTAGGAGACTGCCAGATAATAGTTTTGAGCGGACAAATGATAAGCTGCTAAGATGCATCTATGTTCTTGTGAATCTGAGTTCACTGAAGATGACAGGGAGCTCTGACTTTAAAAAAATAGACAAAATATGACTTAAGTAGGAGCAGCCTAGTGGTGACATTGTGACTGACCTCACATAGGACTTCATACCTCTTGTATCACAGAATGAAATGGATAGATTTTGGTAAGTCATCATCAGGCATGAAAACACCTTAAAATTGCCACATAATGCCTTTTTAAAACATGAATGTCTTAAGAACTCTAAAATGTCAAGTAATAATACTAAAAATACTGAGATTAAATTGGGAAAGAAACTCACCTATGTCTACATTTGTATAGTGGAAAGGATTCAGATCACCCATTGAATAATGCCATGGTTGTTTATAATAGGATTCATTTCATTCATACTGGAGAATGTGTATTATATGTTTTTAGTTTATGCTTCTGCAGCTGTCCAATTTAAAAGGAATACATCTCCTACAAAGCTTGTATCTGAACATAGCATTGTTCACTGAGCAATAACTCCTTTGTGTCTGAGAGCTAATATGCCAGGCAGTTATGATCTACAGAGGATTGTTGAATGGAAGGATTTTTTAATCCTCCAGTTCCTTAACAAATTATCTTATCATTCCACCATAATCTAGCATTCCCTCTTGGTTCTGCAGGTCAACAAAAGGGTTAAAAATTCTCTATCTCTATCTTGATCTTTGCTGAAATGGTGTATGGGAATGAAATGGCTGCCAATTTGTTTGCAATGCATTCTGACTGTACGGGAGTTCTTTTTTGCCTGACAGGCAGGTGAGATCAAAGTGATGCAGGACAAAAGGGGCTCAGCAGTGATTTGTCAGGGGACGAAAGGCAGTCCTGTCTGGGAAAGTGGCTGCAGCCCAGAACGAGCCTTCAGATCACTAACACACTAAAGAAATCATGGCATGAGAAAAAGTACAGCAAAAAAGGTTCAAAGGTCAGTTTTATTTGGTTTGGATTATTGGTGCCTCCTTTTAAACCAGAGAGCAAGAAGGGGGGAAAAAAGAACAGGCTAATAACCTTTGTTATTGTCCAGGGAAAAAACTCTTTTGTACACATTGCTTGGGGATTGTCTGTAATTAAAATGCTGTTGTTAGATCCGGGACCTGATCCTGCAAAGTTTTACTCATGTGAGTAATTCTCCATTGCATGAATAGTCCTGTGGGGTTGCTCACGTGAATAAAGATTACTTTGGTGACAAAGAGTTTGCAAGTTCAGGCATTACATTTGGTTGGGGGACGCAGGTGTGTCTGTGTGTGTCTGCTTGGAAGAGGATGTCCTTTCTAAGCAAAGATTAGATTTTAGTGTGTGACTTGGAAAAATGAAAATGTGTATTTGAAAATTCAAAACTTAGGACCAAAGCAAATAAACAATTTTCTGCAACTGTTTGTATTCTACTTCCATAAAATTCAGGTGATTATGAAATCTGCTGTTCCCTTTTAACCTGCATGCTTGCCTGACAGTTCCTTCACTGAATTTATTTCAGGGCAGTTTTGTGAATTGCCATCCATTTTTGATCACTCCCAGCCATTATTATCTTCCAAATATGATTGAGAAAAGGATGTCTTGATTTAGGTTATGAACAGATAGGCCTGATCTTTAACTGGTGAAAGATGCTAGTGACATAGGTTACATCCAGCTCATTTGGGAAGAGGGACCCCCTACAGCTGGCTGGGGGGGGAGGACACTTGCTGTGACACACTCTGCCAACAAGCAGGAGAGAAGAGAGGGGAAAGGTATGGGCTGACCAACCCCCCTGTTCCCAGAAGAGCCACATAATTGAGTCTGAGGTGGTAATATTGGACAAGGAGAGGTGAAAGCCCTCCTGGTGCTTCCAACCCCTTGATTAGCAGAAGGGAAGGGTACACAGGAAGCAGAGGAGGATATCTATTACTTTTGTGTGTTTCCTTTGTTTTTTCTCTTATGCGTGAATTAGTTAATTTTGGATATTTAATGGCTAGGCTGGATTGTATTGGGTAGTAGACTGAAAATTACATGTACATTTCCATTTCCATGAGGTGGTTCAACTGATGAATAAGTCTTTAAACTTTTCTTGCTCCACACTGAGGTTTCCAGCGTGTGGAAAGAGCCAAATGGTCAGTCAAGAAAAAGGGAAATTTTGTGATCAGGTGTAAGATTTTGCAAGCACAGGGTAGCTTTTGTTATCCCTAAATCAGCTGTGCATAAAAGCCACAGTGAGAAGGTAAAAGGTGAACTCTGCTTCTTTCAGCAATATCCAAATTATCTGAAGAAGTTTCTTTAAAAAATATCCCAGAATTCCCCTATTGAGACATAATTTTCCAACATCCCCGCAGTGAAAAGGGAGATCAGAGCCTCACCAAGCCTAGCCATGAATGTCTCCAGGGATGAGGCCTCCCACCACCCCTTTGGATAACAGAGCTCTTGACCCCACCTAATAATTCTTATTAGGATTCACCCATGTTCATGACCTTGAGACCAAAGTGTTGCAGATACCTGGTCTACCAAACTGATAGGGATCCTTTGCAATATGTACCTGACTTCATTTAGAATTCTGAAGAAAATCTATCAAAAAACAGCTAGTGACATTATGGAAGAGAAAGTCTGCTAAAGACCTGATGGTGGGAAAAGGAGAGGTTGTGAGTAGGATTGCACTGTCTTGTGAACATGTCCAGTTGTGAAATTCTGCAAAGGCTCCTGCTTCTTGGAGGATTTGTTTCAGTTTCCAGATATTTCAGTAAGATTCTCTGCTTCCCTAAGAAAGTTCTATCCCTTTCAGTTGCAGAAATTCCTGATGTGTTCTGGCTTTCTGTGAATAAATGTTAAAGTCAGGGGACTAGTGTATTTCAGAGAAGAAAATAATCCAGAGACCTGTTAGGGTTCTAGTAGCGTTATTTGGATTGTCCTACAGTTTTGGATTGAGCAACAATCTTAGATCCTCGTTGTGGTCTAAAAATAAGAACCATCAACCTAGAAAAGGAGGAGCTGGACTGAAAGAAGAGCAAACTAGAGGCTCATTTTTTTCACTTTGTGGATTACTGCTATGGTCAATTTTGATTTTAGGAGGCTTCTGAGACAAAACTATAATCAGAAGATGCTGAAGGACTTGATTTGGACTTGATTTTCTGTACAGGGTCTGTGAGACAAGGTGGAGGAACAGTTCTGGAAATTTTTACTTTTGAGATAGGTCATTAAGGCAAATAGTTGGATTACTCAGGAAAAATTCATGATGGCAAAGAATTGGCTTTGGAACAGGCAGTTCTCAGGCATCAAGATATAAATAAGTATTCATCCAGCCTCCTGTGATTCAGTAAAGGGCCATGAGTTATATTGTCCTTTTAAAATGAGCCAAAATAAAAATTGTGGTCCATACATACTCACTTGAAAAAAGGCCTAAGTAAAGGTATCTAAATTGACATATTTATGGGATGTTACTCACCTGTCCTATGAGTAGTCAGGTAGGATGAAAAGAAAGAATCCTCTGTGCTTACTAGACAGACATCCCGACTAAAGGTGAGAGAAGGATGAATTTCATTTCTTGCTGAGAAAAATTTCTGGAAGAAACCCATAAAACAGAGTGAGATGTAGGAATAAGGGTTAGAGATGGATAAAATTGGATGTTAGCACACCTACTTATGCTCTTCTGAGTTTATGGGATTACACTGGTTAAGTTCTGATGCAGTAATGAGAAAAATATCCATTAAACTTCACCTGTGACTTCCAGCACAGGCAGTACTCAGCTGTGGATGTTTGTGATGCCAAGATTCCCTATCCCTGGTGCTTACACAGTCACTTCTGTGCAAGCTGTTGGCTCACCTGAAATCGGGCATCTGAGCAGTGTATCTGAGACTGTGTTGCAGTATTCAGCAATGCTGGAGGTGTGTGATGTAAAAACCAGGAAAGAAAATGGCCCTGAACTCTTTTTATTGTTTACAATATATTGCATTTTCACCAAGATGCCCTCTTTGGTGGGAATTTGGGCTAATAATGACTAATTCAAACCACTGATTGCAAATAGTGAGGAGGGGGCTAGAGTTCCTCCCTGTTTATGACATCAGCAGTGTCACAAGCAGTCCTCTACTCTCTTGCTGTGTTGTCATCTATCACAAATTACACATACATCTTCTTTCTAAGATTCATCAGGAACATATTTTATTTCTTTTGGTTGATACATTACTAATTTGGGTTATTACTCCTATGAAATTTTTCTGTGGACAGAAGTAGTAGAAGATTGTCTCAGATTAGAGAGTGAACTAAGATAACATACTATTCAATTATTAAACCACCCTCTTCATGTTACAGGTGAAAAATATACCTTCAGATCTAGCAGCTCTGACAGCCTTGTCAAATTGGGTTGAAACAGGAGAGCCAAATTGTCTTGATTTACCTAATACTTTCTTAGATATAGAATGTCTACAACATGGTATCAATCACTTGACTAATAATCCAATTAATTAAATTGAAATGAAAAGGAGTCTGTTAAAGGCTGCAGAAATTAAGAGCTCCAGAGGAACAAATGTCACACCTGCTTCATGGGGTGATCAGTGTCAGGACAGAACACTGTCACTGGAGTAGGAGAACAAGCGCCAATGGAAAGTGGGCAGCCATGAACCAAGGTCGGCTGGGGGCTGTAGGGGAATCAGGCAGAGGGTTGAGAAAGAAGAAATCCAGTGGGAGATGCTGAAATGTTACACAAAAAGCAACTTGATGTGATAATGTCTCAAGTGACAGCTGTACTACTGAGCCCAGCTACCACTCAGAAAAAGTACTGCAAATGTCCATGTTAGAGTATCTGGATTAAAAGTATGAATTTCACAAAGGAAGGCAGAGGGACACGATAGTGAAAACAGATTAATTGCTCCTTATTTGCTCTGCTGGTCAGAAGGATTTAAGTAGTAGGACTTGTGCAAAATAGGAAATAAAAATAAAGAAAGGTCATACATGCTTTTTCTCAGTAGATCATTTCCCCTAGGGAGTTCCAGATCTAGCTAGAGAGACCCTCAATCCTTCCCTAGATAGGAAGACTGCGGGAAGGATCTATACCTGCACAATATCAAGAGAAGACCACTTCTCTCCTAGTTTGTGTAAGAACCAAAGCCTGGTCCCACGTTCTTCTTGACCACGGGGCTTGCAGGTGGAAAGAAGCAAAATAACATTGAATTCAGTTTGAGCTTTGTGGGACTCCTCAGGATCACTCTGGGTGACCCTATGTCCTGAGTGCCTCCTGCCTGCCTAACTCAGAAGGGATAAAGATATCACAGCCACTGTCTGAAACTGTAACTGAAGAGGCTGTAGTGACATTAGGTCTAGTAGTAAACTGATATATTTGCCACTGTACCTAGAACACTTGTGAGTTATTTATTTTCCATCCAGGCCCTGATAGGTAGATAGGGGAGTACCGGGAAGATCCTTTGAATTTGTTCCTTCTTTACACTGCACATTTTTTTCTTACCTTTATTATACAGGATGTCAGTATGTGTTTGTGCATGTGTGTGTGTGAGGACCACTCCTTTATGCACTGGTGACACATGCCAGTTGCTTTCTTCTCTTCCCTTGAGCAAAAGGAGGAATCCTATTGAAATTCATCTGTATCAGTCTGTGTTTCTGTTTATTCTCTACATTGTCTTCTTAGATTCACAAATTCCATAGCCATTCCTCGTTTGAACTTCTTCACAGTCCTCCTTCTTGTCCCTTGATGTATGTAGAACTTGAAGAAGCTTTGTATAGTGACCACCTTGGGGCAATACACAACCATGAATGGGATTTTCTGGGAAAACTCCATCCATGTGATGTAAACCATGATCTGAAGTCTTCCCTAAAACTTAGAAAGTTATTAATCTTCAATTTGCAGTAGGCAATTCCTGGCCACTATTTTTTCTCTACCAAGGATATGTGTTGATTCACATTGTGTTTCTTCAAGGCAGCTACATCCATTTTCTCTTTGTGGTACTTGGGCAGCCCTGTACACAGACCTTGGCCTGACCCCTGTGTCTGTCATCTGATTTTTCCAAATGTTGATCCAACCACAGCTTGGAGAAAGAGAGATCTTTTATCTTCAGGTAACCCGATTTACAGGGCTCACTGAGATTACAACAAGCCTCTGATTGTCCAAGTAGGGGATAAACTTTAAAACTAGTAAGAGATTCATCTGAATAGCAGGTCCTTCAGGGCACAAAGTGTTATTACATCATGGATATGAACCAGATAGAATCATAGAATAGTTTGGGTTGGAAGGGACCTTAAAGATCATCGAGTTCCAACCCCCCTGCCATAGGCAGGGACACTTCTCTTAAGTGCCCCTTATTTCTCTGGAAATTTAAAAAGATGTTTTGAAGCCAAATTCAAAAACATCTGATGAGTTACTAAAAAAAGGAGCAAAGTTTTCCTTAGAACTGAGTCTATTAAGTGATGATTGAGCTATCAAAGGTGTGAAGCAGCTATGTAAATCTGCTCCCCAAGTTATCAGTAAATTACATTTCTATTGTTTCTAGAGTCCCTGTCTCCTCATCTGGATATCTGGTATCCCTTGTGTTCAGATACTTCCATGGTTGCAGTTTACAGTTCTGTATCAATCCGAATATCCTAATTGTAGCGTGGTTTGAGGAAACCACAGAATTTACCAGCCATATGACAGTCATCTAAAATGCAACATTGCACATGTTTTGGTAGTGTAACATTTCTTCTACTGTTTCCTTTGTCCCTTATAGTGTAAGGAGATCTCTTCTACAGAGAGATGAGAAATTTTTGTGTAATGTCACTGCGTTTTGTGTTTTTTAAAATATTTTCATTGAGGAAAATATTAAGAAATTACCTGAGTGCAAGGGAAAAATAATTTTTCTAATAATTAGATTCAAATTCACTGGTGTTAAAGGCTCTTAGTGAATTCCAAAGACTTAGAATGAGGGATTAATCCCTCAGTTGGTCCTCAGCCAAAGAAACTCTTGCCAAGTTTAGGAGAAACTTCCTGAAGTAAGGAACTTAGAAATTTGCATCTTAATGTCAATATTATTATAGTATTTGTACTACTAGTACTACTACTAACAACAACAACAACGTAATGTCACTATTAATATTAAGCATAAGTTGGTAGATCTCAATTATATCAATAAATCACACCTGCTTTTAACCTAAATACAGGAGTTTAAAGTTTCTTGATTCATTCATTGGCTGAAGTGTAATATAGCAGTAGCTCATATAATATGTACATAATCAACATCATCACCCTAACTCTGAAGACTTGATTGTTTACCCATAAATCATAAAAAGTAACTGTAAACATGAGAAACAGCTCATCTGATTGGATAAAGGTACAACTGACATCTCTTATGTGTTTAACATTTGCTGTAGAGCATTCTATCTGTTTTCATTGGAAATTATCTAAATCTTATTTTCTCCACCTGAGAAAGCAACCTGGATCTCAGCAGCTATGAATTTACTCCCTGGAGTTTTCCTCCTGCACTCTGCCTTCTTCCTGCTTTCTGGGAGTTAATAGCTTACGATACAATAAACACGTATAGAGCAGGGGAATGTGATGCTGTGTGGTCTGGGGAGTCATTTAAACAAGATGATATTGTCCACGGGGTGCGGAACAGCCCCACCAGGAAACCACAAACAAAACAAAATGTATAAAATAATAAATAAAAATCGATTGAATTTCTGATATCTTGGAGATATCACACATGTGAGCCAACAGCATCGACAGAAAGTGATGCTCATGAGACAACGTCAGCGCATGACAAACAAACACCTAATCATCTGTGTCTTTTCTTTTCTTTGAGACCTTCCCACGCTCCGAATTTGAGCCAGGATGGATTTTTAATTGGTGAAGGAGGGCAATTTTCCCCCCCCGCCTCCTGCTGAGGGCTCCACCCACCGCCTGGGTATTTATTGCTCTACAAATTGTAACTTCCTTCTCGTTAGAGTAACGGGGTCGGTCGTAAATCACCTCCGGGAGGAGAGGGGTGTGGGCAGCGGAGCGAGGAGGCTCCGCAGCAGAGGCGTTGGAGCGCGGAGTAAAACCAGATCCGGAATAAAAGCTGAATGGTGTGCGGGGGAGAATTATGTTAGTAGAAATTTATTTGAGGTTAAAGATCATATTTTTTATGTTGGCTTTCAAAATTCTGTGTGTTCTCCCCCCCATTTATGCGATACTTAAATGGAGATATGTATTTCTTCGTCACAAAATTCTTAGGTGTACGTATCCGAGGGTGAATCAGTTGCTTTGTGTACTTATCAGTAATGATAAGCTCATTTGTCTCAAATCCTCGCTTTTACTCACTGACCTGCCAATACAAATGCTTGTTTTTATGACTTAAATTGAAAAACGGCTTAGAAATATTCCGTTAGACGTCTGACCTAAAAATCGCCCATTTCGAGCTAATTAATAGATCAT
The DNA here is from genome assembly GCA_013400935.1 of Turnix velox. NCBI lineage: Eukaryota > Metazoa > Chordata > Aves > Charadriiformes > Turnicidae > Turnix > Turnix velox. The sequence continues at coordinate 20,371 of VZTY01008917.1, forward strand.
TATCTGCTGTAATGCTAATTTAGCTACATATGGTCTAGAGCTCCTTTTTCCCTCCGTGTTAAGCGACAGACTCTGACCGCTCTCTTGGTTGTTACTTTGGGGCTACAAGGAGCTTTGGGGCATAATTAAAAATATTTCCAGAAAGGATCGGTATACCACATCTGACGTCCCACACCCCCTCTCAGAGTCAGACCACTTCAAAGGGTCCCCTTCTTTGTTTTCGAAAATGGTCACCATTCAACTTAAAGTATCCAAGAGTGGGCTTGTGTTATATTGTAGGGATTTCTTGACTGGAGCACAACGACTTAAGATCGCTCGTTCTTCACGGTGGCACCGAATGAGACAAGGTACCTTTGATACTTCCGTGGAGGTCTCCTTCATTTCATTTGAAAGCGACCCATTAATGACAGACCTATGAGTGTTCCTTCCCCCCCGCCCAGTATAAGTAGAACCCACATCGCTTGGGAATGCCTGCCTATGGCAGATGCCCAGGGCGGAAAGATTTGTAGACGATGGTGCTAATTATGAAAATGTGATCAAGATGGAAGCAATTTGAGCAAAAGTCATTAACGTGTTACTCTTCTACCCACTAGTATTTTTTGGTTTATTATTGCGGTGGGAGGCGGGGAGGAGGATCTTGCGGAACTGGGCTGGTTATTTTTTTCAGAGCACTGATGAAAAATACCTCGAAAATCCCAAACTGTAAAATATCAGCTGCGCATCTACAGGGCTTGGGATGACCTGAGATAGGTATAATTACCGACATTAATTATGTTTTATCTCTCCGTACTGGAAAAAGTGTCTTTCAAGAGACTCTTGGGGAGTTCAGAGGTATATTTTCCTGCTGCCACTTCTCTTCTGGCTTCTCAAAGGTTCCGAGACCCTCAGAGGAAAGTTTTTCCAGAGGGATTCTTATTTTAGGGGGGGACTGGATCCCCCCGCCCCGCACACACTCCATGCTTGGGATACTAAATATTTGCCTATTCATATTTATACAGTGCCTTAATTATTTTAATTTCCATTTGACTTTTACTAAACACACTGCAACTCTATGACTGCTTGGAAGTGGCGTAGCAAAAGAACAGCAATGAAGAATTAATTGTGCAAACATTTATCATTCCCAGATCAAACTGTCCTTGTGGGGCTGGAGCTGAGCTTGTGGAGAAAAGGGGGGAGGGAGAGGATGGTGATGGTGGAGAGGGGTTGCTTGTGGGTTTTTTATGTGTTTCCTTCTATTCCAGACGACTTTTAGCCTTAGAGAACTACTAAATATTAAGCACAGCTTAAAACAGGGAGTAGTTTCTCTGATAGTTTCGTCCTCCTGCTATTCCCTTTAGTGAAAGGTCATATCCCTTCCTTTATTTTCTCAATATTAAAAACTTCCTTCCTTTTTCTCCCCTTTTCTTCCCCTCCCCCCCCCCTTTTTTTTTTTTCCCTGTTCTTTTTGTCCCTAAGATCTTTTTTTAAGTCTTAGAAAACCCTTTTCTCTACATAGGAATGTCTTTAAAAATATTTTATAGACCTCGTCTTGTGCACCGAATTCTGGAGGAAAAAAAAATATTGATCAAGGTCAAACTCTTGAATTCTGACGTGACTCACTTCAAAGGTGTGTTTGTGTGCCCTCCGAGAGCACATTAATACTAATTATCTCTCAAACACTTCCCCCAAAACTCCTACTTGCCTGTTTCAGATGCAAATCTAATTAACGAGCTGCCTTCGAGCAGCATGAGGGGACAGCGTTAATTCACGGGGCTGTCGAACCTTTCCGCCTTCCTTTTAGATTTATTTATAGGTGCCACCATCACATCTGGGGAGCGGGGGCAGGGGTGTAAAGTTGTGTGGCAGCGAGTGCTGATCTTTTAGAGCCAATAACAGACTTCCCAGAAAGGATTCAGCTCCCAAACTTCTTCCAAAGGCATTTGGGGATGTATAGAATAACGCTCTCTGGGGGCCTTTATAGCATTCATAATGGCTAAATCTTGAAAGACCCGTCTAAATAACGCGTGTTGTTTGTAAATTGATTGGTGTAGTAATAACTGTTTGCTTTCGAAACAGGGCACAAGGAAGGGGGGTCCTTGATGGAACCTGAGTGAAGGCCATTAAAACGTGATCGTGCACTTCCCAGAAGCCAGAACCCTCTTTGCTTACTCTCCTGCGTAAGAAGGAGATGTTCGCTTGGAGCGGAGCATCACTCGTGTGTGTTCACCCTCTCTCGCTCCCTCCGTCCCTCCCCTCCCCTCCTGCGGCGGGCGGGCGCTTCCCCAGGGCTGAGCAGGGGGTGGCGGTGCCCGGCGGAGGCTCCGCGGCCGCACCGCGCCTCTCCGCAGGGACGGAGGGCAGCAGCCAACTCTCCATCCCCCCATCCCCTCCTCCCCTTCCTTTTCCCTGTGCGGGGGTGTGCGGTGTGTCGGGGAGAGATGCTGTGTAATTTTATCCATGCTGCGCTCGGGGAGTTCACACGAGACTGATACCTTTTGCCTCCTCTGCTCTGTATCAATTGGTCGCAGATCGGGCTATTGTTGCAGGAAGCTGCTTTTATTTCTATGCTCCGTCGATCAACTATTCCTCCCCCCCGTCTCTTCTTTGCCGAAATTCGGTGGGTGTCTCTCTCTCTCTTCCTCTCTCTCTCCCCCTCTCTTTCTCCTCCTGCCTCCTCTCATGCTTGCCGTCTGCCTAGCTGGAAACTCCTGGAGAAGGCTGATCACGGCAGCTCCATCTAATCCAAACAGCTGGTAGTCTCCGGTGGTCTTTGCTGATGTCTATTGATTTAAGTAAATCTGAGGCAGATAAAAGGGACAGATCGAGGCTGATAAAACCTTGCCCGATGCTCCACGGCTTGGGGCAGCGTGTGCTCTGCAACTTCGGAGTGCTGCTAGCAAGACGGCTTTAATGGGACCCCTGGTGTCATTCGCTCCCAGCCTCCAACTCCCCCTCAGACCAAGTGCTGCGGCCATCATGCCACAATGGTTGTAATTTGGATCTTGTTCCTGAGTTTGTTACAAGAGCCCCGTTCCCCAGGACGGACCGCGGGGGTGTGCGAGGCTGCCGGAACCTCCCCGAGCGACCTCCGGCCGCGGCGGGATGCGGGGGGACGCGGCGGCGTCTACGAGCACCTCGGGGGAGCGCCCAGGCGCAGGAAACTCTACTGTGCCACCAAGTACCACCTCCAGATCCACCCCAACGGCAAGATCAACGGCACCTTGGAGAAAAACAGCGTCTTCAGTGAGTACCGGGCACACCTTTCCCATCCCGCTTCCCCCGGGGCCGGGGTGTGTGTGTGTGGGGAGGAGAATCTCTCCCTCGGACCAATTGCGTCC
>VZTY01008917.1:29959-54037 GCA_013400935.1 Turnix velox
TTTTTTGACCAATTTTTACCCAAACCTGGGCTTATGATTATTTTTCTTCCTTATGTCTAGTCTAAATCTATCCCCCTCTAATTTATATCCATTGTTCCTAGTCCTCCCATCCGATGCTGGCAACACTTTGTTATATAGTAGTTTAGGCTCAGCACTTCTACTCATTGGAGTTCTTCTTGCCTCACGTGCTGTTGTCCTTATCTTAAAACTGAGTCGAGTCTTGCATCAGCCCCTGTAGTCTTTCTGAAACTCTGTAATGTTTGCTTTACAGGAAAATTACAACGCAGAGTGTGAGTTTGTGGAGAGAATCCATGAATTGGGTTACAACACCTACGCGTCCCGTCTCTACCGCACTGTGCCCACCAGAGCCGGGACCAAGCGCAAAGCCAGTGCAGAGAGGCTCTGGTATGTCTCAGTCAATGGCAAAGGACGACCCAGAAGAGGCTTTAAAACTCGCAGGACACAGAAATCCTCTCTCTTTCTGCCCAGAGTATTGGATAACAAAGACCATGAAATGGTCCGACTGTTCCACACAAATGTGAAGTATCGAGAGAGTCTCCTGAAGCCTCCCAGCAAGAACCAGCGAAGAAGGAGAGGACGCTGATGGGGATGAGGAGGAGCTTGTGTGGGGACTGGAAGTGACTGAAAGTTTTCAAAAATACTACTAAAAAAACTAACAGCTGTGATTGTACGGCAGGCATTAACATGGACGTTAATATAACTGCAAGTCATATCACTTATTTTTAGCTTATTGTAGAATCATTACCTGTGTTAAAAGAGATGTGAGGTAAACTAAGGCACATTCAGATGTAAATTTGTTGGATGTAATAATTTTGTCAACTACTTTTATATTTTCTTTTGTAAAAAAAAAAAATCACTTTCTTTCCTAGTATTTTCATTCTAACTTGCCACAGAATATTATCTCAACAACACTTACATATATTTATTTTATGATCACGCAGTATCAAGTATACTTCTTCCCACACTGTCCAAGAAAAGTAAAAATTTAAGCTACTTCAAACATTTCAACAGATTTCCACCTTACTACATCATTCCTGTTTAATTAAAACCCCAAGATACATGATCTGGTCATTCAAACAAATGAATGTTGGGGAAGTAGCATTTGGACTGACCAGGCTTTAGCAATAGATACGTATTTGGCAGTATCATTGAGAAATCTGGGCAAAGAAGAAACAGATGAGAAAGAAACAGAAGAATTCAGATTTTCTGCTTTGTTTACTCTACTGCAAAACACACGAGGTCTAAACCACTACAGAATTCAAGGTGTCTTTTGGAAGTTGGTTGTATCAGTGAGGAAAATTAAGTTTTGCATCCTGAACATGAGAGGTGTTTTTTGGGGGCACGTTGTTGACTAAATCAAACACCCCAGCTCAGCTCTTGGCTTCCCTTCCAGTTACTGGTGGGGAATGAACAATAGATTGGTTGGTAAAGAGAGGAGTGTAAGGAGTCCTCATGACTCTCAACAGAGAAGAACAAAACACAAGGGAAGGAAACTCGGTTGGTAAGCTCAACTGGAATGGAAAGATCACTCACAGCTGAAGATTAAGAGGTGTTTTTCCCTATATCTAATTTCTGGGCCATACTTATTTCATCTGCTTTCAGGTCAACTTCACCACAACTTGTAAGAAAACCAGCATTCATTCTCAGCTTTCCCTCCTCTAAAAATTATTGTTGTAAAGCTAATGATTATCAATTGCACCAGGTATTTTTGATGCAGTTCTAATTGTCCAAGAAAAGTGGACAAACTCCTGTTTCTCATGACACAAAGATGACATCTTCACAACAGCTCCACAATTAACTTCCTATCAAAACATTTAGTCTTTACTCCTGGTTTTTCTCAGGGACAGGTGTTTGTGATGAATCACAGAATGCCTTGGTTTGAAGGGACCTTTCAGATCATCAAGTCCAACTGTTAATGTATCCTTGCTTTTCTATCTCTGCTTTTGTCAGCACTCCTTCTTGTTCTTTTCTCCTGCTTTTTTACAGATGGTCAAACTACCTGCCATAATGCAACAGAAGGTAATTGCCACGGGTGATACAGGAATATGCTGCTCACCCCCATGTTTGCTTTCAGCTGTGCTTCATGCTTATTGTAAGAATATTGCTTTAATTACCTTCTATTGCAATGAAATTTAGTTTAACACATAAACTGTATCCTTATTTCAGCTTCAGTTTTCATCTCAACAAAGTCTAAAATAGTGACATTGAAGAAAAAAAGATAAAGGAGAGAGGAATGAGTGGAAAAAAATAATTAACTGATTGGATGCTATGGCATTTTAACTACTGTAGGTAAGTGATGATTTTCACATCAACCTTAAACAATTTTACTGGCATTCTTAGGATTTTTGTTTGCTCTGGTTCATTGCAGTATTCAAAAGAGATGACTTTGGGATTTGTCTTTTTTTTTTCTCTTTTAAGAAATATTAATGTTCTTGTTGAAATACTTTTCATTACAGACTTTCATTGCTTAATACTCATTGAATTCCACTGTTCCCAGATACTGACAGGCTGAAATCCTATTCATGATAATTATCCCAGTTGTATCCCCTATCCTATTATATTTATTCATCCCAGAAATTTCAGGGTACCTTACAAGAAACAGCAGATTTGAGTTGCTGTTATATACTTCTTAGTATTACGAAGTCAAGATGTGTCTCCTCTCTTAAATGTTTCTTGAGTAGCTTCTTCATTCCTTTCCATCACACAGGTTATTATCAGTGGTTTTTTGGGGTTTCTTTTTTGTCTTGAGCAAGACATAAATTTTACCCATTTTGAATTATGGATTTTCTGCAAATGTCACTGGCATCCTTACATTCAGCACAAAACTTAGATCATAGAAAGTGTCACTCAGGAAAATGATAACTGATAAAGAGCCCCTCTCCTGTAGCCTTTTGGTTATATACCAGTTCCATTTTCAGTCGTGCTGTGGTTAAGAGTCCATTTTAGGGACACCATTAGTGTGGTTACATTCACATCAGCATGTAGTGCAGACCCACAGCAACACATCTGCAGGACAAAATTTTCAGTGGTGCCCAGTGACCACATTGACCACATTTTGAGATTTCTTGATTTGAACTAAAATCCACTATAGGTTCATCCTGTGCAAGATCCCACTGTGTGTGAAGAGCAGGTTCGTGAACACCTGAAAAACTTGGAGGTGCACAAGTCCATGGGACCCGATGAGATCCACCCACGGGTCCTTAGAGAACTGGCAGATGAAGTTGCCAAACCACTGTCCATCATATTTGAAAGGTCATGGCAGACTGGTGAAGTTCCCACTGACTGGAGAAAGGGGAACATAATTCCCATATTTAAAAAGGGAAAGAAGGAGGACCCAGGAAACTACAGGCCAGTCAGTCTCACCTCTGTGCCTGGCAAAGTCATGGAGCAGATCCTCCTAAAAGGGCTGCAAAAACACATGGAGGGTGACACAGAGGTGATTGGAGGCAACCAACATGGCTTCACCAGGGGCAAATCATGCCTGACCAATTTGGTGGCCTTCTATGATGGAGTAACATCATCGGNAGATCCATTCCTTCATATCATGAAAGTGTTTCCTCCTGGGGCAGAAACCAGATCTTGAGACCATAGTTTCAGCCCTCTCAGGGAGTGTACTAAAAAAAAGGCGATTTACAACATACTTCTCTGAAAATATATTAAAACCTAAGCCAATGCTTTCTGAGCTTAGTAATTGTGAAATTACTGAATGCCATATGCATCAAATACTATTAGATCTTTGAGCCCAAAGCAAACAAGATTTGATGTGTTTTTACACTTCTTGGATTTAAATTAATGTTTCTACTTTAATTACCAGTAATGTGCTGAAAGCCTTGTAAATAGGCTAAAGATTTGCAAGATCAGCCTGACACTGCCAAAAATAGGATAGGAACTATTGTGATCTCTCTTATCAAAGCACTAACCTCTGCACAGAGGACCTTACTGATGGCTCTGCTTTTTCCCCATTTGGGGTGCAGACTAGTTCTATTGATAATAAATACAGCATTTAGAACTTTCACAAAAGCATTATCTTTTACCAAGAAAATACTTAAAGAATCAAGTGAAAAGATGGGATGAAACACATCCACTCCCACAAATTCAAAACCATCTCATTAGAACACTCTTTGGTTATTTTAGTCATTTAGCATTTAGATAATGCAAGCTGTATCTGGGATGGTTTATAAACAAGGTATCAACGAGCTCTTCAAGCTTCACAGCCAAGAAAGTGATGTTGGAGCTTGGGCTTCAGGCTTTGCCATGTAGTCAGTACATGGGAGAGATGAGCAGCCTGAACATTGTTAATCCAGGGGTTTGTGGGGAAATGGAGTCTGTCAACATATCTTGATTTTCTTAACTCTAGGGTGAAAGCACTCTTGATCCACCTGTGTCACAACACGGAATATGACTGTGGATACTGACAGTCTTTTCAGTCTCCATTTTCTCTATGGGGAGGTAAGATACAGGGCAGGGTTTATAAGTTATCAAAAAGAGAAGATCATGAAGAACATTCATTCAATGGTGAATCAGATCCTGACAGACATTACTGAGTATTCTAGAGGATAAATAAAGATGTGATGAGCTTTTAAAATATAAAAGGGACATGAAAATATTATATGAATAAAAGCAGACACACAAGTAAATAGGTGTAAAAATCTATTCTTGAATTTTACATATTTTTCTCCAATTTGAGGCCAAATTTCATTCTTGTTACTACCTTCTGGAAAGCTATTGGGAAGAAGGTACACCACAGTATTCACTCTTTTGGAGTGATTTACTAAATTCATACTGTGAAGTTCAACTTTCCAACTGTAATTCTTGCTTTCACTCCAGCACAGTCTGGTGTCCACTGCAGGTGGTGGTACTTATTCTATTATCCTCAGTGGACTTCAAGTAATTTTTCCACCTAATATTACAACATCATTAAAGCTAAAGTAAGATTTTGGTGTAGTTTGAACCTTCTGGAAATGTGTGCAGTAAATAGGTCACGGGCACATTTAAATAAAACACTTGTGTATTTGTAAGCAAAAAGTGCCTTGTTTCTTGGATATACTGTTCCTCAGATGAGAACACTGTCCATAAACATGACGTTGGGAAGCTTTATTTCAGCAACATGAATTAACAAACCAGAGGGAGAAGGAGTGCAAGAATATATATAAATTCCTATGGAAATCTGGGAATATTTTTACCCCCCTGAGGACTAAAGAATATTAAAAAAAATAATAGCTTGGATAAGGTAGCAGTTTCTTTAGTTCGTATATCTTCTTCCTCTTCTATTAAAGATAAAATGCTTTCCATAGGAAGAAAATATATTCAACTGATTGATTGTTTTGTTCTGAGCTATTAGAAATAGTGCCTTTGAAGTCTGCAGTGGTGCTCAAGTTCAAATGTCTCCTGTTTCCTTTCGGAAGGTTTGAAGGATTTGGGAAGGTGAACAAGCAGATCTATAATTAAAGAAAAGTTGATGGTAACTGTCCTCCTTGGTTAGCATTCTCAGGCCACCTCCAAATTTAGATTGTTAAAGAGAACCCTGTCCCATTATGGTTCTACAATACTTCAGATGCCACTACTGCATAACAGAGGAGAAGCCTTTCTGAAATCCAGGATACATCCCCCTTCTAACTATAAAAACAAGCTCATGGTCTTCACATATTAAAGAAAATGCCATGCTTTTCCACAGTAACTGTTCTAAACACTAAGGTATCTTTACTGCTGTCTGAAATGTCTAGATTTGAAGGACAAAGATTTGCCTGTGAAAATAGGAAAGAAGCAGGAATCAGTGGGGATAGATGCAGAAGACTTGAAGGATCAAGTCCTAGTGGGTTCTGCAGTTCTGTGTTCTAGGAAATATCTCTGCCACCAACTCCTTTTGGAAACTTTTGTCCCAGGGTAAAGAAAACTGTCTCCCCTCACAAAGCCCTTGAGGGTGATCAGAGGACTGGAGCACTTCGCCTATGAGGAGAGGCTGAGAGAGTTGGGGTTGTTCAGACTGGAGAAGGCTCTGGGTAGACTTCATAGCAGTCTCACAGTACCCGAAGGGGCTACAGGAAAGCTGGTGAGGGACTGTTTGCCAGGGTATGGAGTGATTGGACAAGGGGCAATGGTTTTACACCAGAGCAGGGCAAAGTTAGGTTAGAAATTAGGAAGAAGTTCTTCCTCATGAGGGTGGTGAAACACTGGAAGAGGTTGCCCAGGGAGGTGGTGGAGGCTCCATCCCTGTAGACATGCAAAGCCAGGCTTGCTGAGGCTCTGCAGGATACCCCTGCTCACTTCAGGAGGTTGTATTAGATGGCATTTGAAGGTCCCTTTCAACTCAACACATTCTATGATTCTATGATAAAATACAACTAGAATTCAGGGTCTTTACATACTTATCAAACATGACTTCCCAGAAAATTTGACAGCAGATCAAGCTACAGGAAAACATTAATTTATGTGGCCACAAATGAACTAATCTGAAAGAATTCTGCTGTGAATCTGTGAGAGAGTGTCACTGGAAGAGGGGTGACATGCATTACTCAGCACAGCATAGTTGCAGTATGATCATACATGCTTGGTTTACACTGCAGACATTGGTGTCTCCCAGCCATGTGTTGCTCAGACTATGAAACCCACTGAAAATTATACTTAAATCCTTAGACATTTTTTCATGGCAACACGGGTCTAAAACTACAGCAGCAAAAACTGAGTTTATTTGTGTCCTGCAGTCTGTCTGCACTGAGGATCTGTTGGCCATATTCAGTAGTGCAGATGGAAAGAAAACCCTCTGAATTAGATTAACCCTTTCTTTCCCCTGTTCTGAATGAAGAGCACATTGCATTTACTGTACTGCAAACGCATGCAAAAATAACTATAGAAATAGAAACAATCTGAGAGAGACCAAGATGGTAAAACAAAGCGTAAGTCAATCATTTAATCCCACTTCCTCCCAACAGAAAACTTAAATTCAAAATTCTTATCTACACTGCTGAGGTGAATGAATGAGATTAAAAACTCTAATTAAACCTTGATGAAACAATGCAATCTATGAAGTATATATGTGGAATATTGTGGTGCTTGAACATTGGAACAAGATTCCAATTTTAGAGGTGAATTAGAAGGCCAAGCAAGAGGTTGCTTTCATGGTTAGTTTTGGAGCAAATCAAGGTTATGTCCCATGCAACAAACCATTTATGGCTAAACAAAGCAATAGCAGGGTTTTCTTAGAAAATCATGAACCATTTAATCAAAAAGCTGTGGAAAGACTGAAGAGAACTTTGTGCCTCTTCCATGAGCAACCTTGATGAAGCAGAATGGGGAAGGAAGCATGGACTGATTAAAATTAAGTCAAAGAGAGATAAGAAAAATACTTTCATTCCTTGAGATGATGGAGGAAAATGAAGAAAAGAAGCAGGGGGGGAAGAAGAATCAGAATCAGTTTAGAAACCTGTCTTGGAGAGCCCTGCTTGGTGAAGGCCTGTGGAGTTTTATTTTGTACATACTTCCAGAACAAAGCACTTTATCTGAGACCCCAACAAAAAGTATCTTGTCACACTAATGACATCAATTACTTGCAGATTGGATACTTGTAGTTCACTTGTTTCTAAAAAACTCTTGCTTTCTGTTTGGTAGAGTGTCTGTGATGGCAACCCAGTAATATATGTTACAGTTGTAGGACTGTGTATTCAGCTTTGGTGGCACAAACATATTTGTACTTGGAGAAGAGAGGTTCATGTCATTCAAGGAAACAAGATTTGACTTATGTGTCTGAAGGCAGAGAGTCTGATAGTGATGATACCCCATGCCTATCATGGCAGCCATGGGCATGGGGCTTGGATGCAGTTTTGTAGGTGGTAGGAGGAGCACAAGTTGGTGCAGCTCTGCACATGGGGAGGTGGGGAAGTAAATTATACCAAATTCCAAGCCAAAAAACAGGCTGGTATCATCCTCAGGGGGTATCGTGACTTTGCAACAGCCAGTGAAGTAGAAATTAGTATTATATTTCAGGAACTTGGCTCATCTCTCCAGCCCTGCTGTATTTAAGCTCCTGTTCAACTCTAGTGCTAATGGAAAGCACCATTTTCAATTAATCCTACACTTAAGTGAGAAAGGATGGAGCTGTAGGAGCAAAAAACCTGCTTAAACTTCCAGCAATATTAGAACTCTGAAATCTCTTCCCCCTTTTTGCTTTCTAGAAAAATATTCCAAGTAAAGCTAGATTTTTCCCCTTTTGAATAGTTTTGTGCACACTTTTGCATAAATTCAGTCCAGTTATGAGAGATGAAATGTTTTTGGGTCAGCTGAATTAATTGCAAATTGATTTAATGGGTCTGATTACTGAATTTGAGTAACCAAGGTTTTGAATAACTGAGATGCTTTTCAATGTAAGCAATAAATACCAGGGATAGAACTGTATTATAGGAAACGGAGACGATGACTGAGCTTTGGATAATCAAGATTCTAGTTTGTATCATGTGTACTTTGGCAGCAGCTGATTCCTATAGGAATAAAAAAGTGAGAACATGTGCAAACTGCAGTATGACACCACTGTGGTGACCTCGTCAACAGCTTCAAGGTCGTCATTAGGAGAGTCTTCAGCTTTTTTTTTCTGGTTGCATGTGGGTTGCTAAGATTTATGACAATCACTGTGAGAGGACACCTGTTAAATGTCAGAAGATTCCTGGAAAAATTCAAGTGTTGTGCTAAGGCAAAAACTATGCCTTTTGCACAGCTTTGAGGAATTCTTTAAAGCAGAAGCATAACCACAATGATACTTAAAAGCACATTTCTCACATAATCATAGAATTGTCTTGGTTGGAAGGATCTTCCAGATCATTGAGTCCAACCATCAACCCAAATCTGACTATAACCAGCCCGAAACCATACCTCTAAGCTCTGTCCCTGCCTGTCTCTTAAATCCCTCCAGGGATGTGGCCTAACCCCCCCATCCCTGGGCAGCCTGTTTCAATGCTTGATAACCATTTTGGGGTGAAAATTTTACTTAATATCCAGTCTAAACCGTCCTTGGCACAATTTCAATCTGTTTCCTCTAGTCCTCTTATCTGTTCCTTTGGAGAAAAAAGACTGACCCCCCACCCCTCTACACTCCTCTTCCAGGTACTCATAGAGAGCAATAAGGTCTCCCCTCAGCCCCCAGGCTGAACTGTCCCATCTCCCTCAGCAGCTTCTCATTTGTTCACCAGACAAAATTACCTCTATCTAAAATGAGACACATCTTTCTTCCTGGGATTCCTGATACATAGAATCATAGAATCATGCAATGGTATGGATTGGAAGGGACCTCAAAGATCATCTAGTTCCAACCCCCCTGCCATGGGCTGGGACACCTCCCAATAGACAAGGTTGCTCAGTGCTTCATTGAAAAGAAAGAAAATTGAAAATTGAAAGAAGAGAAAGAGGAGAGTTCCAAACCAAGGAGTAAGCTGTTAGAGTGCTTGTGAAGACTTTGAAGTGATCCTTGGTTGAAGCTGGTTGGTGTTACTGTGCTGTTGCTGGCAAAGCTGTGAGGGGTCACACCAGCTGAACCCTTAATCAGGTGACTAAGCACTGTCTAAATCCATTAAGAAAAAATAAACTTTACTGGTGAAATTTACACTGGACAAACCTGGAGAAATAACTTACAAAATTTCTAAAGGTTTTGACTGAAATCTGCCACCCATCTCCTTTGGCTGTCTTGCAGTGTTCCTCCCCTACATCATCATTTTATTTTCAGCTCGGTGATTTTTTTTTTTATTTTTTTTTTCTCTTTGAGCAATGAAAGTCTGCCTGCTCTTCAAGACTAATATATGGCCCCTGAGTGAAGGCAAGGCTGTGATTCAAATCAAGAGTTCTGTTGACATTCTAATCCTTAGGAGCACAGCTGGAGCATTTCATGAACGGTAGCAAAGACTCTCCATTGATTTACTGCCTTGGTATTCAATCAGGAGCCCACGTTCTTTGTCATTAGCTCCAACATACAAAAAATAACTTGGTGGGCTTCTAATTAAGGCATTTAGCCCCTTGCCTATCTTGTAAGAAAAGATTTGTGCTATATATGAGATGCTGCTTCTATGGATTCTTCCCTATTTTTATAGCAGAAGGGATTCAGGTCCATTTGGCTATAGATGGGATACACACCAAAGTTGCTCTTCGACTCTTCCAAGCAGAAGACTAGGCCATGTAGGATGGTAGAAATTTTTATGTGTTTCCCCCAAGATCTGTACCTTCTTTTTCTTTTTCCTCACATCAAGCTCTCCTAGCCAAAATCCCTTAAGTGCAAAACTAATTAAATGAATTTAAAAAAGAAAAAAAATCATTCTAGCTCTCACAAGAACTCAAAGGGGGATCTGCAGCTCTGGTCCTGGGCAGCAAATAAACCCATCCCTTTCTGCAGTGCCAGCCCCCAGCCACAGAATGCACGAGAGCAATTTGGAAGCCGTGCTCTTTCTCGTCTCGCCCCTCGTTCCCAGGGTGAGAGTGACCCTGCTGCCAGCTCCCGCTGACCTGAAGATGCGAGTTCCCTAGATTGTTTCCAGCTTGCAGCGCTAGCCCCGCTCAGTGGATAGCACTCACAGTATTTTTGGGGTGGTGACTCACAAGAAAGTCATGAATGCCCCCTTGAGAAGCTGTCAAAAGCCCCCTGGTAAGAAGCAATTTGTTTGCCCCGTTTTCATTGTCCAGGCTGCCTGTGGAAATTTCTACAAGTCTCTGATGCGCTTTTCTCCATTCATTGTCCAAGCAGCAAGTTGAACCTTTTAAGGCAACAGGGCAGAGATGCAGACCCTGACCCAACACCATTTCTGTTTGTCACCCCTTTATAAATAAAATACAAGAATTTCCAGTGCTTCTAGTCATTACAGAAGGTACCAGATACAGCAGTGACCAAAGCCACCAGTGCTCCTGAAATGCCTTTTACTTGGCTTGTCTGTCCACAAATTTCAGTTGCAGACAAACACCACAGAAATTCAAGAGTTTAGGGATAAATTGTCTTGGCAGATCTGGTATCAAGTGCATCAGTCATAGTTTTTTGTTTTGTTTTTTTTTTTTTGATCTGCAGAAACTTTATTGATTTCTGAAAAAGAATAGGAAGTGAAGCTGTTGTCACTGGTATTTCCATCTGAGAGCTATGAGGTTCAGCAACTTGATCAAGACCAAAGAAAAGTTGGTGTTGAGGAAGGGTCTGGATTCAAAAAGGAGCTGAGAGCAGCCATAAGATCTGGAATTGAGAGGGTTATATTTGGACTGAAGGACAGCTGTGAGAAGGAAAAATGGCATGTGTCTTTTTTTGTGTCTCAGCAAGCAATAGGAGATACTGTGCTTCAAGAGGAGGTGTTGCCTCCTTACCTTCTTTTATCTCAGATATTTATGTTCTTCAGGTGCCTTCACTGTAGTTCAAGCCCAAATAATGTCTGAGTTTTCCTTCTCTTACTGAGCCAGAACTGTGTCTGGTCGGAGCTCTGCCAAAGGCATCCTGTGCCAGGGAAATGGTAATCAAGACCCATGCCGATGTCTGGTGGTACATACTGAGTATCATGACACAAAATTTCCTAAATGATTCTTTGTAGGGCCCACCATCATTTTATTCAGCCTACATGGATAGGTGCATGATGACAATATGACAAGAAGTTGTAAGGCTGGCCCTCAGCCCTCAGCTGGTCCCTTCATCAAAGGGATCTTCATCTGTACAGGTCCCACCATCTTTTCAAAAGTGGGACATTAGAGACACTAAGTAAGTCAAAGGAAAGCTCAAGATAAAATTGTTGAGCCTGGAAATCTCACAGGGCATACCACAGCAGACTTCTCCTGAACTACTGGATGATCACCTTCCATATCATCTGATAACGGGATCCTGAGAGTTTAGTGAGCCTCCTGGGGATAATAGAAACAAGCAGAATAATAATTGATCTATGGCTGTTGGGTTATTCCTTTTGAAAATATTAATCTGGGATTTCTCTCTTTGGCACAACATCTCACTTTCTGGACAACTTTCTAGTCCGTGTATGGTTAAAGACTAAGTGTGTGTGTCCTGCTGAATGACAGCGTGTAGATAAACCAGCCATGAAATACTCCTATTATTGCTACATTAAAATTATTTCTTCTTGTTGCTCTCATCAAACAAATAAAACATTCCACAATCTTTTTTATTGGAGATGGATTTTAACTTAGAGAAAATCAGTGGAGGGACCTCATATTAGTAAAATAATGTCATGTAAAATAATGAGAGTGTAAGGTTTATGACTGCTTATTTGGTGGGGCTGGGGTTATCCAATGGGAGAAATACTACCAAAGCCCAGCAAGATATGGTTACCAGGCAGAAATCCCAGGAGATTCTGTTACCATGCAGGAATCCCATGAGACAGTATTATCAAGAAGGAATCTGTAGTATTCAGTTCACCACAAGGCAGTAATATTAGATTTTTAGAATTAAATCCCATGGTATCTTGTTTTATAAGAGTTGGCACAGAAGGAGCAGAGAAAAATGCAATGGAAGAAAGATGTCTCCCTGGAACCTGAGCTGCAAGTCTTAACCGTTGCACCAATTTCTAGGAGAAAGAGAATATCACAGATTTTCCTCTTAATCCTGAGATATTTTTACTCAATATGCTATCAATCTCTTATTAGTGAAAGATTTTTTTTCATTGCTTTGTTTGTTTGTTTTTTTACAAAGTACAGAATTGATCACAAAAATGCCAAGGAATGAAGGCTGTTGTGACAAGTTTATGATTGGCATAAATAACTTTGGATTTTTTATTTTAAGCTGATTTTGCTTCTATCGAGAGCTAATTTACATCAGCACTAACCAAACTCAGCTCTTCATCTTATGATGCTTGTTTGTGTGGTGCCTCACTCTGATATTTACAGCTTTTGAACAATATAGAAATGTAAGAAAGATAACTAATAAAACAATATTTCTTTTCCTCATTATCTTGCAGTTCCTGTAACACCAGCATATTTGGCAAGGAGAGACAGCCTCACTCTGTAGACTGGCCATAAAACCTGCAAGTTTTTAGAGCCAGTGATGGAGATTGTTCTCAAAAAGCCACCACCAAGGAGCCCAAAGGAAGAAATTTAGGCTTGCTGCTCCCATTTGATTGTGACATGTAAGTCTGAACACTTGTAATTTTTAAAGAGCAGTATTTTCCCTGCATGTATCATGATACAGCTTTATCAGTAGTTAATCAGATAAACTCTGATTAAGGACATCTGAAGAGTTCAGTGTGAAAAGGCAGATCAGTTTTGTGATTAGCCTAAATCAAGGCTGAGTATGTGTTAAATCAGGACCCAATACTGAGTTCCAGGTGGGCTTTTAATTAAATCAGTATTTCTAAATAGATGTATGCTTTGGAAGTGAGTGAGAGAAGCAGCAGGTCACAAACTCACACATCTCCACACGGACAGTCAGGAATGTGTTGGAATGGCTCATCTCTCCAAAGCTTATCATATTGAAGTGGGAGTGAGAAAAACTAAGGATTTCAGGGGAGAAACTAGAAGGGAGAGTGGAAAACTGTTGAAAAGAGCATTGGTAATTTGTGCTGGGACATTTCAAAGATTGATCTGTGGCTGCCAAGCATAGCCACAAGGATCAAAACTGAAAGCCTTGCCCCACAGTGGCCCCCCAGATGTCATTGCTCCTTGGATGCTCAGTGTGACACAGGGACAGCCATCTCAAAGCATTACATCCTCCTGAGTGCACTGACAACAAAGGTGTCACCTGTGGAAGAGTGTCAGGTATTCCCAGCGCTTCACAAAGCTGTGGAAGGACTGGTATTTAGATGTGGTTGCTGCAGTCTAAAGAAAAAGAAAAGGAGGTGGCAGGAAGGGAATATAAAACTGAAGAGGCATTAGCCTGTTTGCTGTGTTTGAGAATACATTAGCTTGAGTGCCTGTGAACAAGAAGGCAGGCAGAGCTGAATAGTGGACTTAAGGAAAGTCAGTTTATCTTCAGGAGAGGGTGTGGATACACTAATCAGATCTTAACCCTAAGAGACATGATCAAACAATGGTGCAAGCTGGAAGACCTCTGAATGTGCTAAGTGTACCATTAGAAAACACAACACAGATATCAGGGACACAGAGGTTGGTTACACAGAGGTACCAGGGAGATCGCAGAGAGAGATTAGTTGTAATGACAAATGGAAAAGTGGAGAGATGTGAATCACAACCACAGTTCCTTTGCCATAGGGATTTCAAATCCAAGTAATGGTTTGGGACCATTAGTTCACATACCTGTGGCTTTACCCAACAGCCCCCAGATGCTAGTGGCTTGCAGTCCTGGTGACAGCAGGTGCAGTGGTCTTGGGGCAGCCAAATCACTGGGGTCTCTGTGAGCACCCGAGGATCCTCAGCCAACCTCTGATGTGCTCTTTGCTCAGTGTGTAACCCCTACTTCAGAAGACTATGACAATTTAAAGTGGAATGCCGTTCCCAAATGAACCTCACAGTGAAATCCATTCTCTATATACAGTGAGCATTTTTACTGTTGCTACACGAAGGAAAAATAAAGTCAAATGACAGTGTCATCTTGGAAGAATTAACAACATTTGTATGTTCAATATTAAGCCAGACTGGTAGTTGGATAGTTTTGGGTCTCTTGAGATTGGTAATCTGTCAGGGAAATCACCTCATCAGTAAAAAACTACTAGTGTTTCACAAGGTTTGTCATCTTCCTCTTAGTGAAAAGCCTTTTCACTAAGATACAGTGTTCTTCTAAAAGCTTTTTCTCTTGTATTGCAAAGACAATCCTATGTTTCCTCACTTGTTTCACATTGCCAGTCTCACCAGCAGTGTCTAATATGCTGACCTGTCTGAATGAGTATGCAAAGAATATTTTCCAAAATTTGACTCAGAAGCCTCTTATTTCAGTGGCAGAGAGGCATTTTTGCAGAATGACTTGATAAATTTGGCAAGAGGAAACAGCCTCAGCAAGTCACAAGGTTGAGATGGAGCAGAAATCTGGTCACGAATTTGGTTTGGGATTTATTGCTGGGCAGCTTGGAGCCCAGGGAGTCAGCAGCTGGCTCTCTAGCCAAAACACATCAGCAAACACAGGAGAATTGTCATGGTGACAGTCTGACAGTGCATATTGCAGTGGCACCCTGGGCTACTAAGGGAATTCCTCAGTGGTACCACACTAAAAATTATGACTAATAATAACTACTGATGGTAACTATTGCTACTGCTAATAATAGCAATGATTATATTTATACTGTAACAACAGCAAGATATATTTGGCTAGTATTTGGTGATTCCAAATTACTCTTTAAATATGTCTGCCTGATTTCTTACAAGCTCTCAGATGAGGTGTTGCAGGAGGTTGTGGAGGTGGGGGTTGGTTTTTTCTCCTGAGTAACAGGCAATAGGGCAAGAGGAAACAGCCTCAAGATGTGCCAGTGGAGGGTTAGACTGCACTGGGAAGGTTATCAAGCATTGGAACAGGCTGCACAGGGAAGGGGTTGAGGGACTGTTCCTGGAGGTATTAAGATACAGGCAGACACAGAGCTTAGAGATATGGTTTAGGAACAATTCTTGTCAGAGATGGGTTGATGGTTGGACCTGATGATCTGAATATCTATATAGTGAAATGCAACTTTATTCTAAAGGAATATGGTGTTGGATAATGGAAGTGCTGAAACCCTTGAAGGGTCCAGATGCAATGGCAGGGTATTGGGAACAAACCATTGCAGCCCCAAAAGACCCAAAAAGCTCCCAAAGTTCCTGTAGCCACTTTGCCAATACCATCAAATTGTGACTTGATGTATTTGGGAGCTAATTCTGCAGCCTGTGCTCATCTTGAGTTGGAAGCTACAAACTACTCTCATACTTAGTAAAAAACAATGGCAATTTGCTGCTGCTGATAAAAACTTCAACAGAGTTGGTTTGCTCCTGTGATTCTCAATTGTGGTTGCCCTTGTACCAAGGCTGCTGCAGGAGGGAGGTTTGTGATACTCTTTTTATTTGCACTCTGTAATTTTAATTGCTGCCATTTAGATGGAAGGGAAAACAGGGGAGAAACTTTCTAAGCTCTGCAAAAATCTGAAGTGGAACATCTCTTGCTAGCACAATTCTCCTTCATCCCCCCAGCTCCCCAGCAGTGACCCCAGCTAAACCCCTTCTTCAGCAGAGCAGTTCTAGAGGGAGAGGAGATCTGGCTGTTGGTGCAATGTCCCCAAACTGTAATACTTTGGCTATGGATGCTTGCCTCTTTAAATACTGGCAGTGAAATTTGTCACTACCACTGAGAATAACATTCCTGCCATTCTTATTAGATAATTTTGGCAGTTAGATATAGACTTCCCACCTAAGGGTGCAAGGGTAGCTTTGAGGCCTCCCTGGCTCTCATTCCCTTCAATACCTTCCAGTCCCCAGCCAGTCAGATTTTTACTGGAGTCACAGTCCATCACTCATGAAAAATACTTCAAGTGATTAGTACCACCCTGGTCCCACTGCTCTCAGAAGAATAAATTCACAAATTAAAGAGTGGAAGAAGGGGGAAAGAGAACAGAGACTAAATTTGAAATTATTTTTTTTATTGATAGGTTCCTTTTTCATGGTTACTGCAACACACATTTAGGTTTTGTATCCCCTGCAATAAATGTACATTCTGAAAATTCTGGGTCATTTCTTAATAACTCATTCCAGCACTATAAGACTTCATCAAAATAGCCAAAAATCTTTACTTCACAGCTCCTCAGGCCATGGATTAGAGAAACCAATCCCTGTTTTTGCCTGATTCTTTACATACTGGAATAAATTCCAATGCAGCTTGTCCCATGTGGGTCAAGAGGAGATCTTCTGGGCTCCTTTTGTGGTGGTTATTATAAGACTGTAAGACTTTGGGGTTCTCGAGGCTTTTTCTGGCTGTGTCTCTGACCAAGTGGAATATTTTGTGACTGTATATAGCATGTGGCAAATAGCAGAGCAGTGACTGCACAGCACTGTCTGAATTCCCTGGGCAGGGAGTTTTCCCTCCGTTATTTATCTTTCCCATCCCACTATCCTGATTCCAACAGCTCCTGTGTGCATCCTCCATTCTCATTAGTATAAAGGGTAATGTATGTGGAGATTCATATCAAAGTAATCATTCTGAATGTGCTGTGAGCATAAGAACAATGTCTCTTGTAGGGATCAGGCTTTCTGTAGGCTCAAGTGCTTTCATTTTTCCCATTATCACAGGAATACACATGGAAATGAGTGAGAATAGTTTAGCTCAGTGTCTTCCATGCAATAATTTACTCATTATTCCAACTGGCTAGTAGCAAAATGAAAATGTTGGAGCTGCAGGAGGTGTTGTGCTTGCATGCAACAGCTAACAGATTTTAGGTGACCACAAGAACACTCAGCATTTGCAGGACATGTGTATTTAAGAAGGAGATTTGGATGAGTTCCAGGTGACTTCAATAGAGAGAATGATGGCTTAGTCTTGCAAAACTATTCAGATTAACAAAGTTCTCAATCTTCTTGTTGTCCATCTGTTTCAAGCCTGTCATTTTTTTCCTTGAGGCAATCTTCCAAATATTAAGTTTTAGTTTGCATAGAATTAATTCTACATCTTCATTTCCTGGAGATCTCTTTCCACAAAATGCATTAGTAGTATGAATTTGATACCTTACCTTGGTCCATATTATGAAATGGGAGAGAAAAAATCATAAAGTGAGTGTTCACTTTGTGGCTCCACTGAACTTTGAGTTCAGTCTTTTTTGTCCTTTCATCTGCATGAACACAAGCAGGCCCTGTGAGAAATGTACTCTTTGAACAGGACTATTGCACCAGGAATCATCCAAAAAGAGATAAATAGTCTCTCTCTTTTCATTTCGCTTGTCTATTTTTAAACTTGAATTATATTAGCTCCTGCAGCTCTTATTGTAGGTCCTGTAGCTTTATTAGTGAAGTGAGAAAAATGGAGAAGAAACAGGGGTACCATTAAAAGGGTTAACCAATATGAAGTTGCTCTGAGCCTTGAATGACAAGAGGAATTAAGTGATTAAGTGAAAACTCCAGCAGTGCAGTACACTGTCTCTGTTGGCTGCTTGGTGTCACAGGGATTTCTCTGGGCAAGGATCATTCATCCAAATCTTATTTACTGGTCTCTTATATGATCCAAGCTTGCAGTGAGAACTGGCTCCCATTGTAATCTGTGAGGGCTGAGAGAATGAATAATGAGTGTGTCAAAATCTATGACAAATCCTCTAGATATGTCTGATGACAGGTGATGATGCATCTGTTGACAGATAACCTGGTTTACACATTTGCACGAGGTGCTTCTTAGCTCTGTATCTGCCTCCATAGCTTTTCTTTACAAATGCTTTGATGGGCTTAAAGTTACCTTTTACTTGACTATTGCCACTGTTGCTACCTTCATGCAACACAGAATCTGATGGTCAACCTCCACACTGGCTGATCTTCAAGCTCTAGAGCTACTTTGGGACAGAGTACAAAATAAACCATTGCTGTTGCTTATGCCACTGGTGGTCATCAGGAAAGAAGAGTATCTGGAGAGGTTCCAAGATATCTATGTTCCAGCCACCACCCCATACAGCCCATAAGGTGCTGAGCTTGTCCAGAATCAAAGGAGCCAAGCTGTGTCTTCTGGTGCAGGTAAGCACTATGAGCCTGTTGGACCACTGCAGCTGTCCTCATCTAGGAGTTCAACTGAGTGCCATAGATCCTCTGTTTTCTCAGCCTGGGAAAGCAACTTCCCTAGACCAGGCTTTGAGAACCTCTACCACAGCAGTTCATCAACACCAGCAGATCACACAGATCTTCCTCAACCTCGTCTCAATTCTTCTCCCAGAAGGGAGAAGGCAGCATGGCTGCCTCTCACTTCCACAATGAGCAAGGGGCAGTGAANCCAGTGCCGAGTAGAGGGGTAAAATCACCTCTCTTGACCTGCTGGTCACACTCCTCTTGATGCAACCCAGGATTTGGTTGGTGCCTTCCAATTCGCGAGTGCACACTGTTGGCTCATGTTGAGTTTGTCATCAACTGACACCCCCAAGTCTTTCTCTACAGAGGAGAGCAACACCCAACTCATGAAGTTATTTTGAAGATGTAGATGTTACCACCTTGGAGAACTCAGACTTTGCAGTGATGAGCTCCGTGGAAAGTCCAAGAGTAAATAAGGAAAAGAGACATCCTCTCGTTTCACAGATGTGACACTAGAGGTCAACTGGAAAAAGCCGGTTTCCTATATGCTCAGAGAGGTTATGAGTTGTACAGCTATGTCCATATATGTTCTGACAGATCTTAAGTGGTGTTTTGCTGGGAAGTTTTAAAATTCAGCAATACACGTCATTTGCTTAGAGCAGCCAGTTTTCCTCACATTAGCCACCGGTAAAAAATGATTCATACAAGAGAGGCCACATGTTGAACAGACTCATGTAAACCAGTTGTGCTACAGACAAAGTCAGCTAAAACATTCTCACACAAAAAGTTAACTTAAGCTACTATTTCCCACAATAATAATAAGAATAAGCTTAGCAAACACTTGCCCTGATTCTCAAAACTTGCTTTCTGTTGTGTGTCCTTTTACCAGTTTAGTTTGGCCGAGTGTCAAGTAGTGTCTCAGCAGAAGTATGTGTGCCATAATCTGACAAAAGGAAAAAAATGTGTACTTTTTGGTTTGCAAATGTTTATAATTTCAATAAGTAAAAGGAATACAGGACAGGGAAGAGCAAAATATCACATGCAGAAGTCTCAGCAGTGAATGTGAAAGTGTAAGCATGAGAGATTTAGGGTATGAATGAACCTGACTGGGAATGAGGTTTTCATTTACCACAAGTGTACCTTCATTAAGAGAATTTGCTTCTGTAGGCCTAGAAATTTGTCTTGAGGATAGAGAAGAGAGTAAAAAGGCTGCAGAAAAAAGAAGAAGGTGGTGGACAACAGGAAGTATGTGCAGCAAAAAGAGCTGACAACAGAGCAAAAGCCAATGGAGCAAGGAAAACTGATGGAAATAAGGAGCAGTAGTGACATTCTGGTTGGGGATTTTTACTGTGGAGACTGCATTGTGAAAGAAAAGCTTGAAACTGAGTGAAGTTGCAGCCTGCAGAAACAGGATGAGTAGCAGAGGGTACAACAAATTGTCCAGACATGTTTCTTCACGTGAGAGCTGTTCACATGTCAGTCACTGCAAAGGACCAGCAGGACAAGGAAATGGCTTATCATGACCACATGAGGTTGCCTGGCTAAAGAAAGGCTTTGTGTTTCCCAGAGTGTGTCCCTCACCACAGCAACCACCTCACCTTTGAGCTGATGTTGCAGGAAGAGCAACCTTACAGCTCAAAAAGCAATAACTCAAACAAATCAAGCACAGAAGATGAGAAAAAGCCTTCTAAGACACTAAATTCACAGGAAGTGTCTGTGGCTTGATCTCCTGTTTGGAGGCCCTTCCCTGCAGCAGTGGGTCTCCATGAGCAGCACAGTGACAAGCAGAAAGAGTGGGTGGCAATATCTAAGCTACTGAAGACCTGCAGCCGTGTCCTCTCTGCTCTCAGCTTTACACAGAGATACACAGAGATGTGTGACTGCACAAACTCAGCAGCAACAGAAGGAGTAGATGATGAAAAAGTCCATCCCAGTCACAAGTGAAGTGATGTTCTCCCATCCAACTGCACTGGAGAGAGGTTACTGGTGCCTTTGTTATGTGCCCAGCATTGTGGCTGCCTGCTGCTACACTCCACTGCCCTTTTCCAATATACAACGCTACAACATCACTGGGGATAATAAGGTTTTGATCAGGGCAGGTCTCTCCCACAGCAAACAGCCCAGGCACACAGAGATCAAATAGACCAGCTGCAAACAGAGGGGGGAAAAGAAAGAAGAAGGAGGAGTGCATATGAGTGTGCAGCTCGTGTGTGGGTATGCGTGTTATGCAGGCGGCGGAGGAATGGATGGCGAAGGTCTCCCAGTGACCCTGGCCATTCGGGGCTTGGGCCCCCGGCACCGCATCGCATTCCAGCCGCCCTCCTCTCCCGGGACTACTGGCCGTGCTCACACACAGGGGCAGCCAGACGTGAACGTGAGAAAGGCTCCCTTCTGCAGCTCGCTGGCTACTTGCCTTCTGAAGTAATCATAATTAAAAGGGTACAGTCTTTTGGGTTGTATTTTTTTTTATCATGTCTTCATAGGAGGCAAACACATTGAAAGAGGATTTTTTTCCCAACAGTATACTTGTCCTTGCCCCTTGCAGTCTACTCCCCATCCTTGCACATCAAAGGGTCTTGGTACAATGTTTGCCTTTGGCAGAAAAGCTCACGATATCTTTCAGGATCATTTCCATCTATTTACTGGGGTTAATAAATATGTAAATTGATTTTTAAATTGTGGGTCTAGACCCCTTTAGAGATATCAAGCCAAGTTTGGATGGCTACTATGGCAGTGCAATTGCAGAATGGTATCTGTAAAGTTTGTAAAGACATTCCAGTTTCCTTCTTCTTTTCCCATTTTCCTTCAGAATTCCTTCAGCCTTGAACCTGGGTGTGGATCCAAATTCTGTGAATTCCTTTTTCTTTTTATACTTTAAGCCTGGAGGAATTTGGAAAGCAGAGCTGACTGAACTGTGACATCCCCATATGCTCCTGAGGGAGCAGAGCCAATACAAAAATGAAGACATTTTAGGTGTTGTAGGATTTAAATTATTGCCACAAGGGTGTGTGACACAAAGTGCAGGGGACCCACAGCAGTGGAATATGCACAATATGGAAGATCCAGAAGAGCTACGTGAAAGCTGATGGCACCTTGGAAGGTCCATTCCTGGCTCTGCTCTGGAGATGAGATAGGTTGATTGGCTTCCATAGGATTGGACATGGTTCCATTGGCTTGAATTCTTTCCTGTGACAATAATTGTCACCTGACAGTGTTTGTGTTGCAGCATGAAGATCCTCACCATCAGCATTTTCCGCCTGATGCAAACTGGAAGTGCTGCAGCTGTCATTCCTATGGTCTTTTTCCATGAGTAAGAACAACTTTGTGATCACAGGGCTTTGACACATCAGGACTAATGTTTCATAGGTAGAATGTATACAAAATGGCACACATGTGAACATACAAAATCAGAAAGCAAATCCAAAACTTGTAGTTTCATTCTTAGCTGAAAACTTGTTGCTTTTGGAAAGGTTCACTTGAAGTCTTCATGAGAAGAATACCCTTTCATTCTGTAACAAGATTAAAAATGAACTTGTAGAAGGATCCCTTATGATAGGTGATATCATGACAAGATAATTGGGAGCTCCGGGTGCTCTGTTTAATCATTTAGGATCTGATTTTGCAAACATGTGGACTTGGAACTTGACAGGTCATTTTCAGTCCTGTTTCCATCCATCCCAAAAGGATGAAGGTGCCACAGCCTGCTGGCTGGGCCTCCAGCACACATCCCTGACTTCAAGTTCTAATACCCACAGGGCTGAGGCCCCAGAGCTCATAGAATCAGAGAACTGAAAGTGCCCTCCAAAGTCCATCTAGTCCAAGTTGCTCAGAGCCTCATCAAACCAGCAGGGATGGAGCCCCCACCACCTCTCTGGGCAGCCCGTTCCGGTGCCTGCTTTAGGAGAGGGACAATGACAGTGGCAGTAAGACTGAGCCCTGCCCCGTTGTTCTGGGTGTGGAATGATACTTGTGCTGCTGTAGGAAGGTGCTAGGCTGGTGTGTTAGCAGAAGTACCACTCCTTGGCCTAACCCTTCAGCGGGTAAACAAACATTCTCCCAAATCCATTCGCTGCTGTTTGCTAAGGGAAAATCATTCAGATTTTGAATTGAGGTGGGATCAGGCTGTTCTAAAGCCCCGGGTGTCCACTGCAGCCCCCACAGAGCAGGGCAGTTTCACTCATCAGAAGTTGGTCTTTGCCTGATGCACAGCCCTTTCATCCAGAGCTGGTCCATCAGCAGGGTGTCAGATGGGTCTAGTTGGACGTGATGCTTGTAAACCTCCAATGGAGAAAAATAGAAATTGTCCTCCTTAAAGGCACATAAACAAAAGTGAAGTTGCTTGTCACAGTGCATCTAGAAGACTTTCACCTCTCTAGCACCAGACTGCAATCACCCACAAGGCAGCAGCCTTCCTGAGAGCTATGGTAGGAAAAGGGCTCACACACACAGAGTCTGTGCACCTCACAAGAAGAAATAAAAGCACATCATCTAAGTTTGCTTAGGTTTAGCGAAGGTCAGAGATTTTCGCACCTAGGTGAGCTGTCATCTACCTTGGGGCAATTCTCTTTTCTCTTGCATCCTTTGCTGGAACAGCAGGAGAGCTTTGCTGGCGTGAAAGACTCAACTGCCCTCAGGCTATAAAGGACTTGAGTCACAAACCACCATTCTCCCACCCCCCCTCCTTGCCTCCCTGCACACACACTTTTGTATTCATTGAAGACCTACAAAATTGTCCTAATGTCTCCTCACCTGTTGGCTCCACCAACCCGTTGAGGGCAGGGGCTTAACTTAAGGGAGGTGACAAAACATATGGGGTTTGCTGTAAACAAAGTCGTTCTGGACTAATTGTATCAAAACTTCTCCTGCTTTTACATACTGAGCCTTGTTTTCACAAACTGAAGTCAATGATGTGCATCAGTATCACAGTAGCATCTCAGCCCTGGTTAGAAAGTAGTCCTGCTATTAAAAAGCAGAGCAATTTTTGCATGAATGAGAAGGAGGTCAGGAATAAACTGGTGTCACTATCAGCTCAGTGACCAAGAGGGAGCTTCACACCTCTTGTACTACAATTGTCTTAAAGGAATATTTGGAATTAAAAATATTATCACCACTTTAGAGAGCCTGCTGACCCTTTAAATGTTTTCATCTTTATTAAAGCCTTGGCCCTTTGTTAATTGATTGGCTTTTTGCAAGTTCTTTCATTTTTCATCTCTTAAACCTCCCATGCAACAACTATTTTGGCTTTTCATGAAGGGAATTTTTTTCTGCATCCAGCAAACTGTAAACCACGTCGCTTGGAAACGGCCAAAGCCGAAATTCCACAGATTTCCACAAAGTCATACATTGTGTTGGGTGGAAAGTGTGCTGGGCATTCTTTGATTTTTGTGTCCTGTTGTAGCATTTGTAAACCGAAGAGAAAAAGAGAAAAAAAAAGAGGGGAAG
>VZTY01008917.1:65442-95041 GCA_013400935.1 Turnix velox
TTCAGGTCCCTTCCAACCCAAACAATTCTATGATTCTATTCTATGATTCTAAAGGGCATAGTACGTCTCCTGGTGCTCACCTCCCACGCCGAGTCCTGCTCCAAGAAAGCCTGATGCTGCTGTCAGTGGGAGCTTGCCCACGAGCAGTTACACATTAATCCAGGCACTGAGGCTGCTATCTCAGCCATGTGTCTCGCTCTGGAGCCAGAGTGTCTTTTCCTCAGAACTTTTCCTTCAAATGAGGTTTGAGATAAGCAGGGTGATCTCCCTGGGCATGAGCCTTCCAGCTGGGAGGTTACTGCCGTGCAACAACCTCGGGTCTCTTGTGGCACTTGCTCCCAGGTTGTGACACTTGCTGGAAGGTTGCCCAAGTGGCAACCTGCCAGCAGCCCTAAATCTGACTGCAATTTATTACAATTTTTACATGGCCTCTGAGGAAAATTGCCTCAGTTGTATTTTCCTTATTATTGATATTTCTCGACCTGGGCAGGTGACTGGCACAGCCTTTCTCCAGCAGCCCTGCCCTGCCTGGCTTCCTCTTGGCTTCTGTCCTGAAACATTTCCCTTTCTACTCAGCACCCTTCCTTTTTCTATGTCATCCAGGTCATCCTTCTTCCAGGTCATTCCATGACCTTCTCCCCTTGTTGTGCCATTTCTCTTTTACCCTCATACTCCTGCCTTGATTTTCTGTTCCTCTTTTATTACATTTCTTGGTTGTGTTACCTCCAAGTACCCTCCCTTTTTCTCCTGACTTTTCTGCTCTTTCACTTTCCTGGAGATTTTGGGCTAGAATTTACTGTTGAGACCTTATAAAACACGTGAAGTCCAAAGAGCTTAAACCAAACACGTACCTAGACCTGGCTGCTGTGGCTGGCAGTGATGATGCAAAGTCTGCCAACACAGGAGCGACTCATGTCTGTGTCTGATCCTCTGACTCAGGGTTCATTCCTGCAGATGTTACTATGCACAGATTGTCTGCTACAATTTTTTCAGGGTGGGTTTATTTCCATAGAATCATAGAACGGTTTGGGTTGGAAAGGACCTTTAGATGTCACCTAGTCCATCCTCCTCTCCCCCCAGCAATGAGCCCTGTCTAACCTGACTGTGAATGTTTCTAGAGATGGGGTATCTATCACCTCTCTGGGCAACCTGGACCAGTGTCTCATCATCCTCAGCACAAAATATTTCTTTCTTGTACCTAATCTGAATCTATCCTCTTTTAGATGATAACTCTTACTGTTCTAGCTGGTATCTGCCCTTGGTTTTCACCTGCACTAAGTACAAGCTCCTTTCCAGGTGTAACACAGAAATTCTCACTCACCTTTATTTTATTTTCACCCCCATATCTCTCTTCCCTTTGCAACATCTGGGGGTTGCAGAGGTAGTCAAGTCAGATTTTGGTGATCAATGGCTTGCCTATAGGGATGAAGAGCTTAACACATATATCCATCTGAAAAGCGAGGTATTTTAATAAGTGTCCATTTTCTAGCCCAAAAAGCATAAACCCCAGCTCTTTTGTGTTCCCAGTATCTTATCAGATGTGATTCACTGGTTAATATCTGATCTGGCAATCATAGTACAGGCAATTCTATGCAGTTTTTTTAGTGTGCTTAACATGGTCAAGGAAAAGTACCTAGGTATTTATAGAACTATGTAGGCTATAAATATAGCTGTAATAGTCTTATACCATGTGCAGAAGGTACATCTTGGAGGAATAATCAAAGCAAAGTGTATTTTAAGCAGAAAGATATCTATATAGGTTTGATATCTCTACTATAATTTTGTAACTGGTGATTGTATTTTGAAGAATTTGAACACAGAAACAGTGCTGGAATCAGATCTATAAATAGAAGCCTGAGAAATTACATAGCAAGAGAAATTGAAAGCACTTGACCTCAAGGTTCATAAAAGTAGAATCTTCCACAGACCTTTCTTCTGGTAATACTAGTCCCCATTCTTGAAGATTCTCGCTTAGAGCTTTGTTTAGAAAATGTCATAATTTTGGAATACACTTCAGTATCTTAGTCAAAACATGGAATAAAAGAATAAATACAAGGGTTAACATATAGAAAGTCTATCAAAATACTTCCTGAGGTTAAAATCTGGGATGTTCCATTTCAGTCTGGGGCTTTTACACTTAATATTATGAACTAAGTATCACGTGGCAGTGTTCACACAAGAAATTTTCCTCTCCTGGTGACATACATCTGAAGTTTCTTTCCATTACAGTTTTGGAAGATGACTCAGCATAAATTTGCGTTTGTTCATTGTTTACACTCCCCTGAAGTTAATTAAGAAAAAATATGGAAGCAAATATTCATCTGCTTGACAATTTGTTCTGATTCTGCTCATAGCAGCATCAAACACTAATCATAGCTGCTGTCCTCTTCATTTTGATGAAAGCTCTACCAGCTTTACAAACATCAAACTGATCTCCCAGGGACATGGCTAGGCACTCACCTGGACAAGATGTTGCATTCACAGAATTGCCTTAATAAAAATACTTAGTTATGTTGCTGGTAGGAGTACACCAAAGGACATATTAGTAATAAAAGGGAAAAGTGCATGAACTGGCAATCGCAAATCCACATTTAATGCAGAAGTAGCATGGCTTCTTTAGATGTTATGCCAAAGTATCACAAAAAAAAATCTATGAATGTGTCTATAGATATTAACTTAGATATAAATGCTTAAAAATACCTTTGCTATCAACATCTGTTAATTTTTTCAACTTTTGTGGGGATCTATGAAATTTCTCCTCAGAATAAAGTTCATAGCTTTGTTCAGAATGGTGACACTAGGAGAGAATTCACTCAGCCTGATAAAGAAAATATTTAAAATCAATGGTTATTAATTTTATAGTTTAAAAGAGCACTTACATGAGCTGCTCTAGCAGTCTGATGACATAGCTTCAGGAGGTTTCTGTGGTTTTCCCATCTATTTTCTGTAAATAAGATCCACTATAAGTTAATGGAAATAATTAGAAATACTAGTTTAGTTTTTAGTAAATAGAGGGACAGATCCACGTTGGTAACAAAGTTATGTTCAACAAGGAATAGCATATGCTAAAAATGTTTCTTTTCTTTCCCGCTAAGGAGATTACAAGGTTATAATTTGTAAAATAAGCATATTCCTGTTAATGAAATTAAAGAGTTGGGCTGCATAAGCAAATAGCAATCACAGGAGAGAAAGAGAGAGAGAGGGAGTGGGATGCTGAGTTTCACACATAATTTGTTCCTGGCCACTTAGCAGGACTATGACAGACATTTGCTAAGTAAAAAGCAAATATTGACAATCTAGTTCACTGATCCAGCCAACACTTACAAGCTGCCTCCTTTGGCAGAGAGGGTGGTTTGTTGTGAAAAATTTTGTCTGTGATGGCTTTAGAAGAGCATTTGCTGCTCATTTAAAGATGTATCAGCACTAACAAGTGTAGATTTAGTTATTTACTCGCTAGTTACTGTATACTTTATATTGCAGCCCTGATTCAGGACTACTGAAGTGAATGGGGAAGCTTCTGTTGATTTCAGTAGAAGTCAAGGCCTAAATGAGATGCTGGAAGGGAAATACACCCTGTATGTCCCCTCACATGTGTGTTTCCATACAAAATAACCTGCACTCAACCTTGTGCAGATACATGATGAGTGCCTTTATAAAGGGTTTGGAAAAGTCTTCTTCACACTATCCACCTTCTGAAATGCCAAGATAAATGGGAGAGTTTTGTCCTATCCAGCTGTTTCTGAGCTGCATCTCATGCCCAATGTGAGCTCCATGGCAAAACGAGGCTTACATCCCCAAAGAAAAAGGAGAATTCTCTTTTGGGATCCCTGGCCACACACCCTGCTCACGCCTGTACCTTAAACTTGCACCTTCAGCTGACTGCTGAACAAGGGGTCTTATATGAGGCAGGCATTAATGCAGTTTTGCTAAATGTCAGCTCAAAATGGGAGCAGCTCAAACAAAAGCAGGAGGAATGCTGTGTCCTGGCATGGGCTGTAAACTGGCAGGACACACTGAATATAATAAAGCAATTTCAACTGAATTTTCTGCAGGAATTTATTCCTGAGAAGGAGAAGGAGGACAGATGGACTTGAATTGGAACCTGCTGCTTGAAAACTTGTCTTGGCCAAGATTCAGCAATTTTTTTCATAATTTTCTAGAAATCAGAGAATAAAACTAACAAAATGGAAGGTTTCTTCCATTCTGTGTTTATGATGATGCAATGGGTGGGTGCTGATGTTGTAAAAGCATTATTCATATGGAGGTTTAAGTCCAGACTGGGTACCTCAGGGAGCTGAATTGCTGGTATATGTTCGGCCTTAAAACTCTGTGTAAATAAAGCTTTAGTTGTGTGAGTGTACATACATTGCATTTTCTCTGGATTTTCTTCTGCTGGGGTAAATATGAGAGGGCAATAAACCCCAGGACATTTACCCATGTTATTCACCAGAGGGTAACTAGAGTTTAAACTATTTCAGGTGTGGACTCATTGAACTGTAATCTGGGATATGAAACTTACTACTCACTCCAACCTCAGTACCAGAGGAAAGAAAGACAGCAAAGTGAGCAGTGCTTGCTACCAAAAGGGCTCAAGGATGTTAGCAATTAATATGATGATTTTGGGTATATCCAATCCCTAACTTAAATAACTCAACATGAGACTCAAATAGGAAAGCAGGGAATGTCCTAAGTAGCAAACTTTTGTGTTTAACATCACAGTGTTAAAGACCCAAATCTGCTTATTCGTGAGATAGAATCAGTAACTGGCACCAGGCAACATGACCAATACAGCACCTACCTGGGAAGACATGGCCAGCCTGCTAAATCTAACACTATCTCAGGTGCAATATCATGTTTTTACCAAGCATTTCAAAAAGTAACCATGGTGACTCCCATTTCAGGCAAAGAACATGCATTCTGCTTTGGAACCATGGCACTAAGAAGTCTTCCACAGATCTTCCATAGAGCACATTTTGAATTAAAATGATGTTTTGTCACTCCTTATACAGATGTAAAAGGTAATTAAATATGAGTCTGGAGGGTCCAGAGGAGGGCTACAAGGATGATGAGGGGGCTAGAGTATCTATTCTGCAAAGACAGGCTGGGGTTGTTCAGGCTGGAGAAGAAAAGGCTGTGGGGAGACCTGACAGTGGCCTCCCAGTGCCTGAAGGGGGTACAGGAAAGCTGGGGAAGGGCTATTTGCCAGAGCATGGAGCCACAGGATGAAGGGCAATGGTTTTAAACTAGAGTAGGGCAGGAATAGATGAGACATTAGGAAGAAGCTCTTCACCATGAGGGTGGTGAGACATTGGCAGTGGTTGCCCAGAGAGGTGGTGGAGGCCCTATCCCTGGACACATTCAGGACCAGACTTGCTGAGGCTCTGAGCAGCCTGATGTAGTGCAGGATGTCCCTGTCACCGCAGGGGCCTGGACTAGATGGCCTTGGAAGGTCCCTTCCAACTCATTCTATGATTCTGTAATTATAAAGAGAATGAAATTAATAAATTTTTTGTCCTAACTGACCCCACCATATCTCCTTTTACTGGCAGAATATCCTCAGTATTTTCACAGCACTGTAGCAAAGCCTTCATGGGCTCCTCAGCAGCTGTTGAGTTGTCTTCCAAGAGCAAATGACAGTCCCCAGCCCTGGCTATTCCTACAGCAATATGACAAAGTCTGTTGGGCCAGATTTCTTCTTTGAAGGTGAGTAAAAAGAAAATGAATAAAACAATCACCAAAGCAAGTAACAAGTTAACAACATACAATTTTGAGTGAGCTAAAGAAAAGGAAAGAGTGGCATCTGTAAGTGATGAGCATCCTGCTGCTCTTTTGTAGAGCCAGCTGTGAAACATGGTTGCAATGTCTGTTTGTAGTTAGGTGTGCAGGCTTCCAGATGTGTACGTGTAACGCCTGCAGACATCAAAAGGACTAAACATACAAAACTATTACCTGAACACCACCTTTATATATTTCAAAGGGAAACCAGCTGAAGTACCCCTGTAATCACTGTCTTGCAACATCCCTTTAATGCTCCAGCAGTACTGAATCCTTTTGTCAGCCAAACAAAGAGAGTGCTGTTATTTCATTGTCTTCTGCTAGGAGTTGCTCACGTCCCTAGGATCCCTCCAAGCCCTGTTGTTCATATTGGGGATCAAATGGGGTGGTACAACAGCATCAAGTGGGAAAAGACAGGCTCAGCAAAGGCATCAGGAGGTATGGTGGGCATAATCTGTGGTCATAAAATGGAAATGTTGGAAAGCAGCCAGCACTCAAATCTCAGGATAAGGGGAAACATGATTTGCTAAACCTCACAAATGCATTTGGTATCCTGTAATTTGGTTACTTTTCTTTCTGAAAAGTAAAAGTCATCTCTTGGTTCAAGGTAGTTGAATGTGCAGTGAAAGTGGCAGATGGGACTTCAGAAAGTGCCCACAAACAGTTGATTGCTTTTATTAATAAATTAAGATTTCTCATATGAACAGTAGCCAGTGGATACCTTCTAATATGAATCTAGGATTGTGACTGGTACCTGTTTCAAAGAGAAAAACTGTCGAGCTTTCTGAATTTAGGGTGTGCACAGGCATGGTTTTTCCTTCCCTTCTGGACTAGTGGCTCCCTAATATATCCTCTGTAATTTTTGTGCCAGGTGTGAGTAACCTGTGCATTTAAAAATGACCAAGTTTGTTTCTAAAGCATTCCTGATCAATCTTCCAAATGAACAACATTTTTCCTCCATAGTGTTCACAAAAAAAATTACTAATTTGGAAATTACATTTGTGATGCTCAATGATTCAGTGGATAAAAAATTACAAAGGGATATCTCTCTGTCACTTTATCCTTCTTCTTCCACTCTTATATCACTGTGGCAAAGAATCAAGATGGGCCATACTTTTTCTGTAGACAAGAAATTAAAGATCTGCGGGAGATACATTGTTCAAAAAAACCATTAAGGTAGTATCTTATCTTGTGAACTAATTTCTAAATTAGTACCTACTTGCTATATTGCCTTCCAGGTAGGAGATTTCTTCTTTAAACCCTGATTCTATCTTCTATAGTCCTAGGAAAAAAAGAAAAAAATCTTAAAACTGCAATCCAGCTATAACCTGGAGCATGTGCCCACAATATTTCTGAGATATGTGACTTGCCTCACTTCCCTATTGTGACAATGTGCAATTTGCAATACTCTGTCTGGCAAAATTGTCATCTTCCCCTGAAAAAAAATTTTGCCCAAGATTTCATCCCTTTTGAACTACATTTTATTTTTTCATCTAGCAGCCTGCTTTGCATAGCTACCTTGGTAGCTTTCTGACAAGTAAATAAGAAGTCAATGACAATCCCTTACATAATTCCTTAGACCTACACTTCAGAATCCCAAGAACAAAGAGCTAGAAATCCTCTTGTGACCAGAGATCAGCTCATACCAAGAAAGTATAACTGCAGAGTCTTCAGGCCAAGTAAAATGCATTCAGCTACCTGCTGCTGTTCCCCACCAACAAAGACCAAGGCACCAGCATTTGCTTCCCTTATCCAAATGCCTTCATTTTCCTGTGGAATCCTCGCTCTCACAACTAGAAGGGCTGAATTTTATTTCCTCCTGACAGCCAGCAGAGGTGAGAGAGGATTACAAGGTCACTGGCCACATCACAAGGGTCAGGATACCCTTGCACTCACATGGGTGAAGATGCTCATGGGCACAAGCAGCTCTTGTCCCACCCTGAGCTTAAAAGAAAGTTGAATGAAAAAAAAAAAACAAACTCAAAATCACTGTCAGTCTCTTCTTTATTGTCCCTTTTATTTGTAGTGTGAAAGCCACAGAGTTATCTGATTTCACAGGGCTGTACAGTAAGGCCCTGTACTCATATGAGCAACTCATTGGAAGCAGTTGATCCACCCTTTCATAGAATCACAGAATTATCTAAGTTGAAAGAGACTTTTTAGATCACCTAATCCAACCATTAATGTAACACTTGTAACACTGATGAGAAGCACCCCTAAACCTCTCTGAAATTCTATGTCTGCCCATCTCTTAAATACCTCCAGGGATGACGTGTCAATCCTTTCCCTGGGTAGCCTGCTGCAATGTTGAATAACCCTTTCAATGTAAACATTTTTCCTAAAATCCCTGGCGCAACTCAAGGTCCTTCCTTCTTGTCCTGTCATCTGTTACTGAGGAAAAGAGAGTGACCTCCACCTCTCTACATCCTCCTTTCAGGGAGTAGCAGAGAGCAAGAAGGTCTCCCCTCAGGCTCCTTTTCTCTAGGCTGAACATCTCCAGCTCCTTCAGCTGCTCCTCACAGCTTGGTTGCCCTTCTCTGGACCCACTCCAGCACCTGAGAAACTAAAGTTTATTTATTAGTCATTGCATGTTCACTCTGTGAGTTTTGGTTTTTAATACTATAAGCATAGGTAAGAAAACTGGTTACTTTCATTTACTTTCATTTTACTTTCTTTTAACTTTTTAATAGGATATGTGATGAAAGGACTAGGAATAATGGATGTAAATTGGAAGAGGGAAGATTCAGTCTAGATATAAGAAATTCTTTACAATGAGGGTGGTGAAGCAGGTTGTCCAGAGAGGTTGTGGATGCCCTCTCTACAGAGGTGTTTAAGGCCAGGCTGGATGAGGCATTGAGCAACCTGCTCTAGTGGAAGGAGTTGGAATGAGATGATCTTTAAGGTTCCTTCCAACCCAAACTATTCTATGATTCTACCTATATTTTTAGAGAGAGGTGAGGTATCTGATGACAATTCACAGCTCAGCTTTAATAGCAAAATTCTATAAATGCAGTCTGAAGAAATTATTTAAGTTCCAAGCACCCCTGGAAAACTATGAGAAGAGGAAATGTGCAGCTCAATAGGAACAGACTCTGGCTGGCTCATGAGCAGTGCTACAGTAGCCTGTTTAAAGAACATTGCAAACACTTTGGACAATGTGCATCTTATTAGGAAGGCATCAACTAGAATACACACAGCAGGAAAAAGTAAACATATTAACTGCCTTTAATGTGGATAAAAATGGTGGTGCAGGGAGAAATTCTGCTTCAGAAAGGTCATTCTTTTGCCTCTGCATTCCTTCCCCACATTTACATGCTGCTTGCTGGATTCATCAAAGGTCTTCATTATTCTCTCTTGGCGTGCATAAAACAATCACTTTCAGATATAATGACCTAATTACTCCAACAAGACAAATGAAAAATTTTAAAAAGGCAGTTATTTCCATCATATGTTAGTATTTAGCAGCTCTCTAGAAAATGGTTTTAAAGGAGTTGTACCATCCATTTAAAGCTTTCAAGCTGGTATCACCTACAAGGGTGGGTTTTGATGATTAAAAACACTGGTGATAATTCCCTTTCAGGGTGATTCTTGGGCTGTCACAATTCCTGCTCCTCTCCCAAGGGACCAGGACAGCTGCAGGTAGCCATCAATAGCTGCTGAATGAGGACTTTTCACCATGTGATTCCATCAGCTTCTCGGTGGTCAGTCTCAGCTCAGTCCTCTACCCCCTGGGTTGACCTGTGGGCTTTCATTGACACTCACATTTCTACTCAGCCAGGGAAACCTCAGCAACCAAATCTTACCTTTCAAAGCCATTTCTGCTCCCTCTGTAGCCTTTTTCTGCTGCCTGAGCTGCACAAAGATGTAACAAGAGAAAATCATAGAATTGGAAGGGGCCTTTCAAATCGTTGAGCCCAACCACCAACCCAACTGACAAGAACCAAAGGCTGAACATTTGTAAATTAATGCATGACTGGGGGGATTTATTGTCCAGATTTGCTGTGCCTGAAAAAGAGAGACGGTTCAAAAGGAGGATCACTCTGGATCTTGTTTATTTTCTGGTGTGCTATGGGCTAGCATCGTAGTAATGATGCAATCACTATCAGTAAAAGTCATAGGCAGGCAATGACTCATTTAGAGCTCATATGATTATCCAAGAGAAGGTAGATAGTGGTGTTATTATCATTGCTGTGTCATATACATAACCATATCAATTGTCTTGGTTAAAAAGAATTTATTGTGGGACAAGTGTCAAAGCATGAACTTTTGAGTCTTTCTTCACTCTTCCCTATAAGAGATGCATTTTGTTTGTCTGAAGTGTGGAATTTGTATCCTTGTCCTTTCCCGAAGTAGCCTGCTGACCGTACTGCTTCAGCAACATTAGAAAATACTCACAAATATTACCTAGCAGTTTGCTTGAGCCTGTTTTATTCAAGCTAATCTACACCACTGTAGAAAGATCTAGCTCATTTCCTAATTACGAAGCATTTCACACTGGATGGCAAATGAAAGGCCTGAGCCCCAGTGGGATCATATGTGTCTGACCCACAAATAATTGTTTGACATCAGAAGGTTTATTATCTCCTAGCAGGAATGAGAAGCATATTTCTTAATGGGTTCCCCACCCTGGGCAGTGCAAGCCTTCCTTTGATGAGTGTCTCTATGGTAATTGATGTTAATGAGCAGCAAGCCAAGGAGAAACACTGGGTCACCAGGTAGGAAGCCCCCCAAGAGATAATCTAATTACTGTCCAAAACAAATTACTTTCAACCAAAACAAATTACTTTCAATCACTCTGCAACAGATAAGATCAGTGGAAGGAGCTCAAAGCTGATGACAGCTGGAGACCGAGGCTTCACGAGTTTATGGATTGATCGCTTTTCTCTTTGGTCTGTTTCGTTGAATGACAATGGAGTGACAGAAAACCGGAGCCTTTCAACTCATTCAGTTGAATGCAGGGGATCTGCCAGCTCCATGCTCTGGGCTGTGGGGCTCCAGGATCTAAAACTGGAAAAGCTGCAGCTGTGTGCATTCACATCTGTAACACAAAAAAAACTCTCTAGGAACAAACATTCAGGTGGGGAAAATATAAAATCCACTCATCATCTGGACATTGTAGTGCTAGGAAACAGAAGGGAAAACAGGTAATTTTGGTTATTTGGGTGTGCACATAAAGTGGGAGGCAAAATGGAGCCTGAAGAGCCTTAACAGGCTGTCATTGACACTAATAATTTGCTACCAAGAATTGTTGCCAAACATGCAATTGTTCCCCCTGAAGCAGACAAATTTTTCCCATGGAAGGTAGAATTGGGCCTTAGCTCCTTCTCTT
This sequence comes from Turnix velox, assembly GCA_013400935.1. Classification (NCBI taxonomy): domain Eukaryota; kingdom Metazoa; phylum Chordata; class Aves; order Charadriiformes; family Turnicidae; genus Turnix; species Turnix velox. Next base: position 76,547 of record VZTY01008917.1, read on the forward strand.
ACTGAAGTATTAGCAATATTGTTCTTTATATGAATAGGTAGCAATAATAGTTGTTCTCATTGTTATTGTTACAATTCAGAACCCTGTGGATGAACCGGAAATACAAACTGCTGCTGTTGAACCACTGCATTAGTCAAAATGGTAGGTTTGTTTCAGTGCAAAGTAGTTACTAGAGAGCATAACTGGAGATTTTTAGCTAGTGACAGTACAGGAGAAACTTCAGCAGAAAGAGCTTCAAATTCCCAGCCTAGCTGTAGTTGACTTGTCTCTCATTAGCTTTCTCAGGAAATAGAGGGTTAAAATGCATCTCTAAAGGAAATGTAGGCCAGGCAGGTGCTTGATTAATCAATGAGTTTTTATATCATTTGCCATGATGGTGCAAAGTGTTATCACTACTGTCTCTGCATGTGTGTTGGAGGAAAAAGTAAATTTTGGAATTAATTGCTGTCTTTTGGGACATTGGCAGCAGAACCATTAAATGGAAGGGGGTTTGTAAGATCCATTTATAGTTCTTTTGTTCTTTATTTCATAAGTATTGGCTAGTTCCTTCTACAATATTGTACACTCAGTGGCGCATTTGCCTAACTGAATGCAAAGCACACTGATGGCAATAGTAAGTGACCTGTTACTTGAGCAAATGGAAGAAGAAACATCTATTGCCCAGTGACAGCAGGTCTGCTGCAGAAGGAGGCTGCAGTATCACAGATCAGTAGCTGTTTTGTTGCTGGCTTTATCTGCTAGAGACCTCTGATAAAGAGTAATATACAGATCTCAGGGATCCTTCACTACTGAATGAAACCTTGGTGCCATGAGAGGGACTCCTGCCCTGCTTTGGAAATCTTCCAAAATGGGTTAAATTTCAGTTTAATCAGGGTGAGGCATCTTTACAATTCCATTTGCAAAATGAGGATCTAAATCAATAGATCTATGCTCATGAGTGTATGAACTAAGAATAATCCATATGAGAGGGACACTATGGCTCCACTTTTTCATCCTCAGCACATTGTTCTGCTTTGTTTGCTTCAAGAACTGAGGTGTCACTGGCTCTTGTTATGCAAGGCTCTTCTTGGGACCTCCAGCCTTGAAAGAACTAGAGATAATTTGGCTCTCACTTCTGGCCTGTAACATTTAAAGAACTTTGTTTCTAAGAAAATGAAGAAGTTTGAAGATGTATTTAAGATGTATTTAACATAGTTGAGGGTTAAAGATGGTAAATTGTAATCCTTCCAGCCATTATATGTCTGATCATAGTTGCAAATACACATAATAAAAATACTGACTTTAATTCTGCTTCTTACATCAGGTCAAGATATATATAACATGCACATCAAGGTAGATGACATACAAAATAGCCAGATAGTGGGAGATTTTACACTCCATTGAATATTTCCTGTAATGTTAAGATAGATAAAACCCTGTTTTCAAAGCAGGTATTTCACTTCACTTTTCAGAGGCGCTTCCAATTTTTTATCTCATACTGAAACATATTTTAATAAATCTGAATAACTTCAGAAGTGAGACATCCATTCTCTACTTATCACTAGTCAGATGTGTAAAACCTAAATAAACTTGAATTACTCTCTAAAGATTATCCAGGCTTTTTTTCCATGCTGATTTGTTCTGCTTCTCTTACTTTCAAATGGCCTTTTAATTGGCTGTTAAACTAGGAAATTATGGCTGATTAGGATCAATCCAAATGCAGTGTTTTGGATGGACTGGCTATTTGAATACCCTTCTTTTAGATCCCAAGTTACTTCTGCTTTGTCAAGTAAAGGTCACTTTTAGCTGCATTGGCAGGATGCTTCAGTAACCTTTGCCCTTCAATTCTTCACCCCAAATGTCTCACAGTGCTGTTTCATGGTAGCAAATGGGACCTAGTTAAGATGCTGCAGTGAGGAACATCGCAGAAAGTTACTTGGTTTCCCGATTCATGGACGGACTCTGTAGCCATAGCATAGGCTTCCTTTCATCATACTATGTCCTCTAATCTCCAAGTGGAAGAGCAGTTATTACTAATCAATAATCTTCATCTCTTGAGCTGTTACCTGTATTAAGGATGTAGTCTGGATGCCTTGTGAAGAGGGTGACCAGACAACATCACACCTTTTACATTCTGAGTGAAGTAACTCCATGTAGTAAACAGATTTTGGAGGAGTTGCACAAGAATTTTATGCCTTCTGAGATCTTTCTCCTTGGTTTCAGGTCCAGGATATGGGCTAAGATGAAAGGTAGACTTCTATAGATTCATCTGAATCACTTGGCTTTCCAGAACCTGAGAATGTGGCTGTGTGAGAAATAATCTCTGAAGCAAAACTCTGTTAGAAAATGTATTTCATTCTTTTTGGAGCTTATCTTCTGCTGCTGGACTATTCTCTGTCTATCAAAGGGAAAAACTTCCCAAAGGTGTTGGAGCTGGTCATAAAGGCAACCTAACTTAGCCACTGACAAGAAAACAGTACAGGTGAAAGCTTCAGACTGAGAAAGTGGTGATCTAGGATTAGTCTTTTCTGAAGAAGTTAGAGATTTTCCTTTTGGTTTTCACAAACACATTACATAAACAAAGCCCAGGGGCATTACTCCCAGGTCAAAGTAGAAACTAAAATGTATCCTACTGACAAAGGAACCCACAATTGTTCATCTCTGCTGCAGAATACAGGTTTGCTCCAAACATAACCCTGGTGCAAGATTATTTTAAACATGATATTGTTAACCACAATAACCCACCAACACTGCACATTTCTATCTTAAAGTAAATCCCAAACAAAAGTAAGAAGAAATGAGGATCTCAGTCGTCATTGAGAATCCAGATTACAGTTCCTTTGGGTACTAAAATATTCTGATTAAATTAGATCTCTAGATCACGTGCCTACCTTCTCAAGCATCAGTTGATCAAGTGTGAATTAGGAGCTAGAGAGCAACTGTACCCAAATGTATTCCCAGAAAATCACTAAGGCTTCTTCTATGCCAGAATTATAAAGCATATAGAAAAGATGGGATGGATTAAGCATCTCCAAAGCATGAAACAATGACTTACAGTGAAGAAAAACAATGCCTTTAGGCCATTTGAAGCTGATGAGATTTTTGTGGGCTTCAGAATAGACTTAATCAGAAGATATCGTTTGACCGTGAAGGCTTTAAGTCAATTCCTGGCTAAGTATTGCTCTCAGGAAGGCACTGGCTGATAGCAATAGTTAAGAAAGAATTAGATAAGAGAATGGCGAGAGATACTTGAAATTAATTGTCTGGCTGTGTTCATTAGGCAGAAGAAGCACTACGGAATACAGTAGCAACAGTCTCTCCGACACATTGACCTTCTTTAGCAGAGCAGTTGTGGAAGAAGACCCCCTCTGGAAGCTGATCGTTTGAAAAATCTTGAAGTATCTGATGCATTTGGATCTGCCTAATTCACCAAGGACTATGACACTGTATTATTATCTGGGGAGAGCCTCTGCAAATGCTCATCCTGTCGTATGACATCCTGTCAGTGGGTGCCCTCAGCGGGAGCTGTGGAATCTCAATTCTGCACCCGTTCACAGCCCCGGGGAGAAATATTGTCACCTTTCTGCCTCTTGGATTGCAGAAGCAGCTGGGGAGCAGAGCAGCCCTTGACATATGGTGGAATAACCTCTCCTTCTTAGGCAGGTTTTTTAACTCACCCTGTGCTGATAAGGCCCTTTATAGAACAACCCCATGCTCAAGTAACCGCATATCACAGTGTCCTGTGTCTTCACTCCTGCCTTCCCTCATTTCCCTGACATACCCATCGCTACTAGAAGCAAGAGAAAGGACTGGACTGTACCTCTGGTCCTCTACCATGGGGAAAATAAAAAGTTTTTCTTCTGCCTGAACCAAAGGAATTAGCACCAACAGCTCAAGCTCTGCTTGGGGTCGTATTTTCCTCTGTTATTCTCTGACTTCAGAGGAAAGGGGGAAAAGACTTACAAATCTCTTCTCAGAAGAAATTTTTAATCACATTCATGTAATGCCTGTTCCTAAGCCTGTAGGAGATCCCCAAAAGAAACCAAAAGAAGTAAAAAAGAGTTTCTGTACCATTTCCCTCTTTCTACAATGACTTATACCTAGAGTTCTCACCACTTTTAAGCAGATGTGTCCTCATCCTAGGCACATTTAGTTCATCCCATTTTGAGCATCACTCAGCCTTAAGTGACTCATCCTTTAATCTCTACCACAAAGTAGCCTGCTACGACCATTTTCTGCTCATAGGTGGCTTTGAACCCTATTTCTGATCATTACTAGCAGCAACCTTTGTTTCATTTCAGTTGGTTCCATGATGTTATTGCCTAGTTGGGCACAAACCCTCTGTTGTCTTTTTGGCATGTTCCAGTATCTCTGGATGTTTGTCTTCTAACTACAGGTAGTTATGTTCTTCCGAAACACATTTTGTTCAGCTTGTCACTTAAAGCTTAAGTTCTTGTTCTACAAAAATTACAAGAAGACACTGAAAACTGGAGTGGAAATAAATGATTCATTACAACAGGTGAAAATGCTTTTGCACTTGGGTACTATATGACCAGGAGATATTTTTATTCTATAAGACTTTCCTCCTGGGATTTTTATTTTTTTTTCCTATCCCCATAAAAGCAAGAAAGTCCTACACTAGCAAGTTTCCTTGTTGAAGGCTCTGTTTACACAATGACCAGTTCCAGCACTGGAAGTGATGGTGTGATTCACCCTATAATACATTTGTTCTGCAAATAAATTTTACCCTCAATACATTTATAGGAACACATAAAGACATTTATCTTTCTATTGAACTTTGCTTAAAAGGTGACAATAAATGATAAAGTTCAGTGACACTGGTATGAAATGAAAATCACATGTTGCAACAACTCTATTTTGAAAACAGTGAGATTGACTAGCACATTTAGTTCTGACCAGAAAATAGGGTACTTTATCTGAATAAACTCTCTAGGTTTTTTTTTCCAGAGCAAATAAAGAAATAGGCACTTCCAGAGATTATTTAAGCCATATCTCCTAAGCAGCTGTTTTGAGATAGAATTTGTTTCCAGTCCAGATAAGTACTTGGAGGCACTTGTCACTGACTCAGAAGTTGGACAAATTATTTAGATTGAAATCCTCATGCAAAAGGAGAGAAGTGCATAATTTTCCCCTCAATTTGATGGTGTATGAACCTTTAAACATCAGTCCACGTAACATCAGCAACAGTGAAAATAAATTTTAAAAGCTCTCCCTCAAGTGTTAGGAAACTCTCACTCAGACCCAACTCTTTTGCTGATTGGAAATACCATTTAGTGCAAATGTTTTGCCATTTCTGCCTCAGTGGTTGGAACTTGATAGGGAACAACACCATCAGAATGAATAACAGGTTACACATCAATTTCTCAAAGGAGTTTGAATTCTTGATGAAAGGAAATGAATACTTGTGATCATTTGCACTTTGGTATAGCAGAAATAATAACCATGAAATAGCTTCTATTTTGTGTTGTGTGTGATGTGTGTGTGATGCACAACCAAATGAACTAAAAAAGCCTTTCAGCTTCATTTCAGACCCCAACCTCTGTGTGTGTGGTGGGTACCTTGAAGAATGCACATTCAGCCAGGATGAGTTACATGCACAACTGCTGTGGGGCCCAGGGCTGCAGGGCAGTGAACTGCCTTTGTCACAGCCATGTAATAACACTGCAGAATTCTGTAGGGGGGGGAAAAAATGAGTGTCTCAGATGCCTAAGGGTTTTTTACTGGGGTTACAGTACTGTGGATTTGTGTGATGTCCGAAAGGCCAGGACTTCTCAAATCAGCTTATGACTTTGAGGGTGCAGCTAAAGACACCTGAAAGTGGAGTGATCTTGATTTTTCTTAATTATTCATCAACCATCCTGAGAAAAATGGATTCCTTTCTGTGTGTCTCAAGCTGACTGTCAAAAAATCTTTGAAAGTAGTCACAATCAGTGTTTGTTTGGGTATGGCTGGTGTCAAGCACTGATTGATCTATCATAAGCTACACATGATAATAACTGCAAGCATTTATACAAATGCAGGCCAACATCCTATAAAACTCTTTATTTTATATGACTTTGTCTGTGTCCCTGCCTATGGCAGGGTGGTTGGAACTTGATGATCTTTAAGGTCCCTTCCAACTCAAACTATTCTATGGTTCTATAAGGAAGAGTAAATTGTGTGAGTGCTTACAGGAGAGAATTGGAAGTGTATAGTGAAAAGGATGAAAGTAAACAGGTAGGAAAAACATTAAAACACTACGTGGAAGCTGATTGAAACTTGGTTGTTTCAGAGAAGTTGCTGATTATGTATTGCTTAACTGTTATTTAATGCATATTTAATGCATCCTGTGAAGGAAATGTTGGGTTTTTTTTTTGTGAAATTACCCGTTCTATCTCTTCAATGCTCAGATTGGATGGAGAGTAGAAAGCCAGGAGCCCTAAAATGCCCCTGAGATGCCAAAAGTGCAGAAGGACCCAAAATGTATGGATTTGCTTCTCTCTACCTCTCCTGGTGCACTCACTGAGTGAAGCTCCTGGGAAAGTGCCCAAGTGGAAAAAGTCCACACACAGAGCAAAATTAAAAAAATCCAAGTTTGATGTTTAGATGGGGCAGCTGACTGAGGGAAATGTAGCTTTACCACGAATTTCCCCTTTCCCCAATCTCTTTGTACAAGCGGGGTGGACCAGGAGCCCCCAAGGCTACCCAAAGGATAGGCCAGCTCGCATCCCAGGTGCCAGGCTCCATCTAGTGACACAGCCGGGGATGGCCGGGATGCGATACAGCCCGGCAGCAGCTCCGGCCCGCCCAGAGGCGCCGTACCTGCCCGTACCGGGTCGTACCGGGCCGTCCCGTCGCGGCTGGAGGTCGAGCGACCGGGAAGGGCTGTACCGACCTTGCCCTGGCAGGGCTCCGGGGTTTTGCGGTGGGACTGAGGAGTCGAGGTGGCTTCAGCAGAGGGACGGGGTCCCTGCTCTGCTATGCCTGGGGGTCTTTCCATTAGCGAGATGTAAAAGCCATTCCTCGAAGGTGATTTTTATTCCACATCATCGAGCAGCCGCTGGTGTGATGTAAACACGGAGCCCTTCCCGGTGCTCACAGCAGGGCAGGGGCTGCGAGACCGCCAGCGCCCCCCTCCCGTCCCCTCGGGGACCAGCCGGTTATTCTAAAAGCGCGGTCGGGGACTCCTAGTGGGAAAAACTCAGGAATCAGAGACTGGAGGGGAGCAACATCAGGGTGTCCCCTGCGAAGTGATGTCACCCGATCCATATTTTCGGGGGGAGTAACCCACCGCTCGAGCGATTCCCGCTATGAAACGGGCTCTATATAGCGGAGCGGGATGCGGCCGAATCAATCGGGCTGATAAGGACGAGCTATAAAAGGCCAAGGGGGCCGGCTCTCCCCCGCGCTACATCCCCGAGCTGCAGTCAGCGCAGCCAGCACCCGGCCCATCCGCTCCCCTCCGCGTCTCTCCGCGCCCCTCCCGCCGCATGGGGCCGCCCCCCGCCGCCCTGGCGCTGCTGGGGCTCACCGCCGCCGTCGTCTCTCTGCCGCTGCCCGACGCTGGTCCCCATGTTAACTACGGGTGGGGGGAACCCATCCGGCTGCGGCACCTCTACACCGCCAGCAAACACGGGCTCTTCAGCTGCTTCCTCCGCATCGGCGGCGACGGGAGGGTGGATGCCGCCGGCAGCCAGAGCCCGCAGAGTGAGTACCGGGGCTGAGCTACCGGGGGTGTGCGCGGGAAGGGATGGGACGGGGTTCCGCGGAGCTCACCGCCCTGTTTCCCCTTTTCCCCCCTGTCTTCCGCAGGTCTGCTGGAGATCCGCGCCGTGGCGATGCGCACCGTGGCCATCAAAGGCGTGTGGAGCTCTCGGTACCTCTGCATGGACGAAACGGGGCGGCTTCACGGGCAGGTGAGCTGCCACCATCCCGGGTCCCCGGTGGTTATAAATCCGGGATGACATTTCCCGAGGGAGCTTTCCAGCCTGGCCGCCACGCTAGACGGCAGGCGAGACTCCAGGCCTGACGTATTTTCGTTGTGGCTGCGGTTGATAATGGGCTAACAAAGCTTTTGGGTGTCCCCCGTCCCTTTTCCTCCATCGGAGCAGTGATTCTTGTCGCTGTAATCCATCAGGATTATTAGAATTCAGCAGAGAACGTAATCTATGGTGCTAATATGTGTGAGTCTAGTATGTGTTAATGAAAATGCAGCCTAGGGCAAAATAGTGTTTAAAAAGCCTCATCTGTGTACTTCTGCTGGAGAAGAAGGTTATTTAGGGCCACAGAATCTGAACAGTTTGATTTCTCAGTGTTCAGACCAGTTATTCTAAAAAACCTTTTATATATGTGTATATACATATATATCTCTCTCTATATATAACTCCTTTGAAAAGGAGATGCAGCCAGATGGCTGCCAGGCAGACAAATCACAGGGTTGCCATCTCTCAGGTAGAACCAAAAAGAAATGGGATAATGGGATTTGGAGGGGATGAAGGACTCTTCTGTACTGTCTCCTTTCTGGCCTAATGTCACACCTGGGAGTCTTGAAGAGGTTGAGGAGATGAGTGACCTCCTGGCACTGCATTGTTCCCTGGGTATGTCAGAGTATCAGAAGTCATTATCCACGATACAAACTTGTTTTCAAAGCCACGGGAGTAAGCTGCCAACTCTAGAAGTTGAAGATTCAGTCTCCATATCTGACTGCTCCACAGGAGCCTGAGCTCCACACCCATTCAGATGGTTATTGTGCTGTAGTAAAGACACAGCCTGATTCTGCTCTGATTACTCAGGCAAAATTTCTGCTGATTTCAGCCAGGCAAGGACTTGGCCCGTTGTCAAAACTTCCAATATCTTTAATAAGACTAATGCTGATGCAGTGATGGTTTTGAATATGCTTATAACATAGGAATAAGCCTTTCTTTCTGGATGTCCTTGCTTTCCTTGGCTGAAATCAACTGATGCTGTGATAAACTCTTAGACAATATGATAAAACAATTATTAGCTTAATGTTTTGATGCATACCCAAAGCAAAATGATCAATGAAAACAAAGCAGAGCTGGGATCCTGCTCCCATTGGAGATTCCAGCTGGACTTCAGTGGTCACAGAATGTTAAAATAGAGTTTGTATAACACTGTTTTTAAGTCATGTGCATTTGCAGTGAGTAGAGACTGGGTTTGTTGGTGGATTATATTAATTGCAGAGGTTTTTTACAAAAAAAACAATGGCTTGTAGCCATGCTGTTGCATCTGTATGTCATGGACACCTTCTGTCACACTCCCCACTCCCTCTCCCCAACAGCCCTGTTGGGAAGCTCTGCAGGCAATTCTTTGCTTTATCAGTAGGAGCAGAAGAACCAAAGGGCAAATAAGGTGCCTGGAGACTGAACTGGGCAATCTTGCACTTGCACTTGCACTTCTGAAACATGCTCTTGTTTTTTAAACCTGGAAAACTGATGACTTGGGCTGATTTTTGAGTGTGCAGTGTGCTGTAGCCTGTAGTTCAGGGTATATCTCATGACCACTTGATACACTGAGATACTATAAATTCCTCCTGTAAAAAAAAATAAGAAAGAGTAGCCTGGGAATAGTTAAAGTGTTTAAAAACACTTGTTTAAAAAATACACTGGTGACAATCTCAATGAAATGCAGAGGGAATGGTATGGTTGAGACATGGGAGGTGCAATCAATAACTGCTATTTGCAATGAACACTTGCTCAAGAAGCTTTTTTATTTCATCATCCTTGTCAGTGCAGCTAAACACTTCTGGCAATGAGGACAGCTAACAAGTCACATACAGATTTGTGTCACAAACATATTTTTCTACCCACGTGATGTGTGTAGAAAACTAAATGTTGTGTCATTTTATTTGGAGAAAAAGCCTTTTTTTAAAATCACTTGACTAGTTTGAGGAGAAATGACTGAAAATGTCCCCATTCAGATGGTTAGAGCGTTCACTTAAGGACACTTTTATCACTGCAGACAGAGACATAATCAGCAATTGTCTTTTATTGACCGTGAGTTCAGTCACCTGGAGTGGCTGAGCCTGAAATAGCTCCAGAGCTGTAGAAAACCGTGGAAGGATTCTGGTGTTGGGATCTGGGAAGGTCTGACCTGGTGATGCAAATTCCTAATATGCTATCTGTAAAACACATCAGAAATTTATTTCTGCATATTCATACCTAAAAATGTACATTCTTCTGCACAGAATCTTACCTTGCACTGTTATTAATTCGACGGTTGGCTTTAATTTCTAGTGAGCAAATAACACTGTGGTAACTGGTCTTTTGTAATTTCAGAAAATAAGGAGCTAAAAAAAAAGACGGTTGGCTTTTTATTGTCAGTTTATGGATTGGTCCTGTTTGTGAAAGGACAGGTGCTGTGTGTGAAAGCACATTGCTGCCTTTCCACAGACCTGTTCCTCAAGCCCTTAACACAGACAAATCTCCAATAGAACTGGAGTTTCATACCTGAGGATTGTTGGATGAGGTCTCATGACTGCTGTTCAGTACTGTCAGCAATTAAGGACAGTTTATCTAAGCAAGCACTGTTTGTGCTCAGGGCAGGATAAGTGAGGTAGCTGAGGGGAAGTGCACATCCAGGATCCAAACCTAATTTAATAGGAAGAGAAAGCTCAGGGGACAACTCGTAGTAACTTACAAATACCTGAAGGGGGCCTACAGAAAGGCAGGGGTAGGACGTTTTAATAGGATATGTGATGGAAGGACTAGGAATAATGGATGTAAACTGGAAGAGGGGAGATTCAGGCTAGATAGAAGAAAGAAATTCTTTATGGTGAGGGTGCTGAAACACTGAACAGATTGCCCAGATAAGTTGTGGATGCCTCCTCAATCCCTGGAGGTGTTTAAGGCCAGGCTGGACAAGGCATTGAGCAGCCTGATCAAGTGGGAGGGTTGGAACTCGATGATCTTTAAGGTCCCTTCCAACCTGAACTATTCTATGATTCTATGTAATGGAATTTCAGGAGTTGTGCATTAGGTATCTTTTGGCCTTATAGGCCAAAATGCAGACTGTGTGAAATGTTGGGAGTTTGAATAGAATAGAAATAAGAATAGGATAGAGTTGGAGAAGAATAAAGTGGAACAGAATGGAACAGTATAATTTCAGCCAGAAGGAACCTACAATGATCACCTTGTCCGAACACCAGACCACCTCAGGGCACTTCATATTGTGGCTGAGGAAGTCACTAGATCAATGAGTCCCATCTGCATCCCTGCAGCACCAGGCAAAGAGGCAGTGGCCCCACCCTGTTGGGGCTCCCATGACAAGCTGGAGGGACACCCCTGCTGCCAGCAGAGGGAAAAGGGCTGGTGGAACCCAAGGCTTATGTTGTGGTTGCATCCAGTGGGTCTGAGGGGCACATTTGTAACTCTGGTTACTCCTTACTGTACAGCTCAGGTATTCCACTGAGGATTGTTCCTTCGAAGAAGAGATTCGCCCAGATGGCTACAATGTGTATAGATCCAAAAAACATGGGATATTGGTGTCTCTGAGCAGTGCCAAGCAAAGACAGCAGTTCAAAGGAAAAGATTTCCTTCCACTCTCTCACTTCTTACCCATGATCAACACTGTGCCTGTGGAATCAACAGACTTTGGTGAATATGGTGACTACAGCCAGGCGTTTGAGCCAGAGGTGTACTCCTCACCTCTGGAAACGGACAGCATGGATCCCTTTGGCATCACCTCCAAACTGTCACCCATGAAGAGCCCCAGCTTTCAGAAGTGACTCTGGTCACACACACACACACATTTTTAAAGAAATACTGCAGAATACTGCAAGGTTTTTTTGTAGCTTTGGGTCTTCCAGAAAGATCGTGATAGTGGAGATGGAGAGAAAGATGGAGAAAGACTCTTTGCAAGGGCATGGAGTGATGGGATGGGGGCAGCAATGGTTTTAAATAGAGCAGGGCAGGTTTAGATTAGACATTAGAAAGAAGTTCTTCACCATGAGGGTGGTGAGACACTGGCCCAGGTTGCCCAGAGAGGTGGTGGAGGCCTCATTGCTGAAGACATTCAAGGCCAGGCTTGATGAAGCTCTGAGCAACCTGATCTAGTGCAGGATGTCCCTGCTCACTGCAGGGGGTTTGGAATAGAGGACTTTTGAAGGTCCCTTCCAGCTCAACACATTCCATAATTCTGTGATATTTCCAACATTTTTTATATTCCAGTAGAGAGACAATTGTACCTGTAAGAGATGAATGCCCAGTGGCAGAAGGAGTTGCTTACCCACAGTTTTGTTTGGAAAAGGATGAAATAAGAAAAGCTTAATAATGGAGTTCCTCCATTACCATGATAAAATCACAATTTTTGTACATCAACTTCACCATCATGTGTCTTCACTTGTTATTTAAGCCCATAGGTGCAAATGGAGAAAACCTTTTTTTTCCAGTCACGGGGAGATGAACGATTTCACAGCTTCAGTGGCCTTAAAGACAAACATTTGGAACACAAGACAATTAAGGAAAAACTGGCAAATCTGGGGTCAAAGATGTTCCTTGAAAAGCTGCTGGCAACATCCTGGGAAAATACTCTGTTGGAAGCATACTAATGGAAAAAAGCAATTCTGCTTGTATATTGTGCTTTCTCTTCCCTTAGGAAATAAGGGAAGGAAAAATTTCTACCTTCCCTTAGTGCTAGAGGGTACTCTGGGAAATCCTTGATTTTTTTTTTTAAATTTTTTTTTTTTAAAGGGAATTTGTTTTCACTGTGGGATCAGCATCATCCAGCAGAGAGTTATCACTAATGTTAGCAGGAATTCTCAGTAATGTTAGGTGTGCAGTTGGAAGAGTGCAGAGAACTAGCTTTCGTGTTCATCCGGCAGGGAATGAGCAGTTCAAATTAGCATTTAAATCAAGATTCTGTTGTATATAAGTGTGCTTGTCATTAGCAAACAGAGAAAGGGACTGAAAATGGATGATGTACAGGTCAAATCAGTCACAAAATGGGTTTTTAACCTTTAACCATCAACCAATTCTTTCAAGACCCTTCCAGGCTTCATTCTGCATCCAGGGAAATTAGTGGAAAGACAGTTTAGGGACTTTAATGGCACAGAACTAGGTCAGCCATTCTGTCCTGCTTGCAGGAAAGTCTTGCAAGTACCTTGTGCCCAAAATGCAAATGTCTGATGCCAATTCTGTTCTGTTTTAATGATTTGGTGAAGGAATAACCAAAGTGAAACCAAAGAAAAAGCCAGCAAGGTGGAAAAAAAAAAAAAAAAGAGTTCAGGGATTCTACTAATTTCCAAAGGTTCATTTATAATAGAGATCTCTAGACCAAAAAAAAGTTTTTCCTGGAAATCCTGGTGTTCTTCTGACCTAGCACTTCATTGGCAATGCAATATTTATAATTAATTTATTGAATACGTACATCTGTTTATTTTGTTACGGTTATTTATGCTCAGAATTCTATTTATATAGTCCTGAAAGTGAGTTTTTTAGTTGTAATAAATTGTGCATAGTTTTGTAATCAGGAGATTTTTAGCAGATGATGACTTTAAATTTCCATGCATTATCAGTAGTGTGATGTGTACATTTGCAATAAAAAGAAAATAATCTTCAACACGGAAATCTGACTCTTTTGTCACTCCTTTGGTTTAGAGACTTCAGGAGCTTCAGCAAGCTGTTGGCATCTGGCTCTGCAGCAGCCAGGTAGTGATGGAGTCCCTGTGAAGGTGGTGGAGTTAAGGTACAATGGACAAGGTGGGACAAAGGGGTTTTCCTAAATCCAGGCAGTGAAAGCCAAGGCTGGAATTCCAATCTCTTTGCTGCCAATTAGCAAAGAAGCTCCATGGGTTTCCCCAACAAGTCTAAGTTTGTTACAGGAGGGTTTTGGAAACAGCTCATTAAGTTTTGACCTTGGGATATGAGGAAGTTGTTCTAACTAGATAGTTCTCTTGAGACAACACGTGTGAAGCTCAGCTTTAAGCTGTGTGTGTCCTGATGATTCCCTGTACATAGGGAATTCCATGTAAACACAGAGAGGAACTTCTTTACTTTGAGGGTGCCAGGACAACAGCACAGGCTGCCCAGAGAAGTGGCAGAGTCTCCATTTTTGGAGACATTCAGAACCCACCTGGGTGTTTCTGTGCAATCTGCTCTGGCAGGAAGGTTGGAGTCCTTTCCACTCCTAGTTCTTCTGTGATTTGCTCCCAGTCCTCATGATGCATTCACAGAATAGAATCATGAAATCATTTTGATTGCAGAAGACCCTCAAGGTCATCAAGTTCAACCATAAACATAATACTGCCAAGTCCACCAAGCCACATCCCTAATTACCACATTTACAGGTCTGTCAAACACCTTCAGGGCTGGTGACTTGACCACTTCCCTGGGAAGCCTGTTCCAAATCCTGACCACAGTTTCGGTGAAGAAATATTTCCTAATATCCAGCCTAAACCTCTCCTAGTGCAATTTAAGACCATTTCCTCTTGTTCTATGACCTGCTGCTGGGGAGAAGAGATGGATCTCACCTCTCTGCTCTGTCTAAGCTGGTGAATGGTACTTGGGGACACCATCAGTTATAGCTCATCTACAACAAAGCAGTCATGGTTTTGCATCTGTTGTAGAAAACATCCCTTCTTTATTCTGTTTATGTTATTATACCCAGCTGTTTGTACTCCTCGCAGCCTTTGAGGTGCTGGACACTGAAAGGAGTACTGCTGGGAGGAAGTCCCTTATGAGGACAGGCTGAAGGAGCTGGGGTTGTTCAGCCTGGAGGAGAGAAGGCTCAGCGGGGACCTCAGAGTAACATCAGTACCTGAGGGGGTCCTACAGAAAGGCAGGGGTAGGACTTTTTAGTAGGGTATGTGATGGAAGGACTAGGAGTAATGGATATAAATTGGAAGAGGGGAGATTCAGGCTAGATATAAGAAAGAAATTCTTTATGGTGAGGGTGCTGAAACACTGGAACAGGTTGCCCAGAGAAGTTGTGGATGCCTCCTCAATCCCTGGAGGTGTTTAAGGCCAGGCTGGATGAAGCACTGAGCAACCTGGTCTAGTGTGAGGTGTCCCTGCCCATGGCAGGGGGGTTGGAACTCAGTGATCTTTAAAGTCCCTTCCAACCCAAACCATTCCATGATTCTGAGTGATTCCTCAGGTAGATGGAGAAACCCAGCACCAGCAGTTGTGGCTTCTGTGATTTTCCTTTGGCTGTGCTAAATCCTCCTGGAAAATGCAAAAGCACCTGTAGCAGATAGGAGGCTGCTCCCTTCCCAAGCTGGAGCAGTGTGGGGAGAAAAGGACTTGTCTTTGCCTGAAAAACTTGTCACTTTCTGGCAAGAAAAATGACTGAGTGTTCCCATTTGGAAATGCTGTGAGTCACAGGCACAATGCAGATTTCTGGGCTGGCATTTCCCATGGCTTTTCCCAGTCTCCATTGTGCTGAGCCAATGCCAAACATCCGGAGGGTTCCCAGTCCTCACATCCTCATTTTCAAGCAGGCTTTGGGCATTCTGCTTTTCTGCTTTTCAGGTCCAGTTTTGATCAGCCACTGTTGTTTCTGTGAACACTAGATGCCTTTCAAGATTTTAAAAAAAAAAAAAAATTACAAAAATGTAAAAAATAATAACAGAAATAGCCCAGGAAGTTAAATAGAAACCAATCTGAACTTTTAAAATTTGGTCAAAAACACTCCACCTCTGCTCTTCTGCTGAAAGAATTGAAAGGAAATACAGCAAATGACAAAGTTTGGAGGGTAGGGTTTAATTTAACTAGGGAGGTATGTAAGTAGATGTAACAATCTTGTTCAAGAGCACAAAGATGAGCAGCCTGATGCTTGTGAGCAGCGTCTTGAGCTCTCAAGTGACACTATTTGCTGACAAATTGCATCTTCCCCTGGTGGTACAACGTTACTTACCTCAACAGCTTGGTTAGAGATTGATTCAATATTTATTCAGAGGGAAAGAGGAATGCCCTGGGGCCAAATTAGCCACACCACTTCCTGGAATACTTTCTTTTGGAGGTTTCCCATCCAAGCTCTGACCAGATTTTGGCTGCTCTTGCTTATAAAATCTCATCACGAGGTGGAAGGATTACTGGAATAATGCTTTCCCTCCCATCAGACACCTGACTGGGTTGGGAACTTGGTGTGTCAAACCTGGAAACACCATTCTGTGGGAACATAAACACCACCACCACCCACCCTGTAGGTCCTGGTGGATCATGGTTTCTCAAAGACACTGGGATAATTGTGGCACTTTCATTTGCAGTCCCACATTTTACAGCCCTAAAAGGTTTTTAAAGGTCAGATGTCAAATGCTCCCCTTTGTGAAGTCACACTTGGAAGCTATGAAATGCAAATACGAGTTGTCAGAGGAAGGCTGGAGGAAAGGAGAGGCTGTGCATCTCCATTTCCACTCTGGGGAAGTGTGAAAAGCTGTAAACCCTTGATTTGAGAGCCATAATATCAACTTTACCTCTGATTCATGGAAAATTTGGGCCCACCCTTTCTGTTCTGTCAGTGTAGTTTGTATGGGAATGGAGAAAGACATAATTAAATAAATGTACTTTATTTCCTCAAAAATGTCTGAAAGCCAACCCTCCTCTTGGGCAGCATCAGATGCAATGAAAGCAGTTCCCCTTGGAAGTGAGCAGGAGTGCAAAAAAGGGCATCATTAGGCCTCCAAATTTGGGGTGAATTTGTGACAGTTTGGGCACAGAGCACATTGCATAGAGTAAACCATTGAATGATAGAACGTGTTGAGTTGGAAGGGATCTTCAAAGGTCTCATAGTGCAACCTCCTGCAATGGGCAGGGATGTAGAATCACAGGATCATAGAATGGTTTGGATTGGAAGGGACCTTAAAGGTCATCTAGTTCCAACCCCCTGCCATGGGCAGAGACACCTCCCACTAGACCAGGTTGCTCAGTGCTCCCTGGGCAACCTGGGCCAGTGCCTCAGCACCCTTGAGGAGAAGGTCCCACCCATCCCCATGGCTCCACACTACAGTGTCCCCACAGGCTCAGCACACTTTGCTGTGCAGAGACATACAGACTCAGAATAGTTTGGGTTGGAAGGCATCTGAAAGATCAACTAGTTCCAACCCCCTGCCATGGGCAGGGACAGTTCCACTAGACCAGGTTGCTCAGTGCTTAAACACCTCCAGGGAGTGAATAGCCACATGGAATCATAGAATAGTTCTGGTTGGAAGGGACCTTAAAGGTCATCTAGTTCCAGCCCCCCTGCCATGGGCAGGGACCCCTCCCACTACATCAGGCTGCTCAGTGCCATGTCCAGCCTGGCCTTAACCACCTCCAGAGAGGGGACATCTACAACCTCTCTGGGCAACTGGCTCCAGTGTCTCACCACCTCCACCGCACAAAACCTCCCTCCTATATCCAGCCTGAATCTCCCCTCTCCCAAATCCTATCCGTCCCTCCATCACACATCCCACTAAAAAGCGCTACCCCCTGCCCTTCTGCAGCCCCCTTCAGGCATGGAGAAGCCACCGTGAGGTTCCCCTCTGAACCTTCTCTTCACTGTTATTCTTTAAGGAGACGGAAAACCACAGTATTAGGTCGCTTTTAAAAATATATACAAATCTGTACACAAATATACCTCTATATAAGAACTTCCCAGTATAAAGGCCTACATTCAGCAGCGACCACCCTCCCGCCCTGTCCGAGGGGCGCAGCGCACACCCCGTGTCCCTGCCGCCGCCCCGTAGCGGCGCGGTGGCGTCCCCTAGCGGGCAGTGTCGCCCCCTAGCGGGCAGTCTCGCCCCCTGTCGGGCAGTGTCGCCCCCTGTCGGGCAGTGGGGTATCTCTCCCGAGGGGCGGGCTGCAATGGTGTAGGGGGTTGGGTTTGGCGCCTGCGCAGTGGCAGTCGCGTAGCGGGTCCCTCCGGCTTGCCGTCCTTTCCCCGCCATGCACCGCGCTCGGGGTGTGGTGCAGTCATGGCGGTGGCTGCGTCTCTGCCTGGCTGTTCGGATATGTTTGATGAGATCGTGATGGCTGAGGAGAGGTAAGGGAGATTTGGCTAGGACTTTGAGGGACAGGAGAGGCTCCTCGTTTGCCGCGGGCAGCGGGTCCGCCTCTGGGGAAGCAGGGAAAGAGGGAGGGGAGCCCCGGGCCTGGGCCTGCGCCTGGGTATGTCCTTCCACAGGCGACCGCAGGAGCTGAGAAGGAAAGAGTGAGGGGCGAAGAGAAATGAGCTCAGGGGAGGGACTAGGAAGGTAAAAGCGGAGGAAATACTCCTCTTTGTTCTTCTTGAGAGAGTCTGCTGGTTCCAAGAAGGAAGTTCTTTACTGTGAGGGTGAGACCATCTTTGTAGTGATGAGACACTGGAACAGGTTGCCCAGAGAGGTTGAGCACCTCCCTGGAGGTGTTTAAGGCCAGGCTGGATGAGGCATTGAGCTGCCTGGTCTAGTGGGAGGTATGCCTACCCATAGCAGGGCAAGTAGAACCACATGATCTTTAAAGTCTCTTGCAACTCAAACCATTGTATGATTCCCCATATAGAATCATAGAATTATAGAATAGTTTGGGTTGGAAGGGACCT
>VZTY01008917.1:95096-118331 GCA_013400935.1 Turnix velox
ATTCCCCATATGTGGGGGTTTATCCCTGAGACATGAGCTTGAAGTTAGCGGTATTTTCTGATTAAAGTCCTGAGGTGGATTTCAGAGTGTGTTTCTCTTGGCAAATTATTATAGACTCACTGGAAAAGATCAGAGCATGTTTAAGTGCATCTTAATTTTCAGTGTGGTGATATTTTAAGTAACAGGCACTAGGACAAGAGAAAATGGCTTCTAGTTGCACCAGGGGAGTGTTAGACTGGACATTAGGAAAAGTTTTTAACCTGAAAAGATTATCAGGCGTTGGAACAGGCTGTCTGGAGGAGGAGTTGAGGCACCGTCCCTGGAGGTGTTAAGAGATGGGCAGACAGAGAGCTTAGAGAGATGGCTCTTGTCAGAGATGGGTTGATGGTTGGACTTGATCTGAAAAGTCTCTGCCAAGGTGATTCTGTATTTCTGAATATGAGTGTTTGCATTTCAGAGATGATACAGCGTGATTTTGTCTCTTTGAGTTTATTGTGCACATTGTATATTGGATTTGAAATTAAAATAAATTATAAAATAATGCCTGTCTTCACAGGTTTCATGGGCAGGGATATCAGGAGGGCTATGCTGAAGGCAGCCATGTTGGAGTTGTTGAGGGACAGAGGTGTGGATTGCTCCATGGTGCCAAAATAGGATCTGAGGTAAATGGAGAGAACTGCAGTGGTTTTGTTGTAGTGTTGAAACTGTTGGTCTGTGATTTTGGACTTGCATGAAAGCTATCTGACTTTGATAATTTATCTGTATTGTTTTTCTCTGAGAGCTGAGTTGCTCCTGAAAGGGACTCCAACTGATTTATCCAGTGTGTGCGCTGAAGAACTTACAGACATTCCTATTTCATTTAATGTCCAGAGTTGTAAAGCTGCTTAAAACAGCAGGCTCCAAGAAGAAATACTTAACAACATATCTTAAATATGTTGTTTTCTGCCTCCTTGATGGATTTGTGGGCATAAAGCATATATAGTATGGCTAGTGCTTTGCTAAATTGCTTTTTATATGCTGGATTTAATATATTTTGTCCTCTGATGCTAAACAGATTTTTAGAAGAAGTCTTTTGACTCTCATGCTGAGTGACACAGATAGTCCTCACTTTTCCTACCCAGATTTACTGAATTTTCCAGCGTAGAAGCATATTTGCATATCCAGTTATTTGTTTCCTTACATAAAGGATAGAGTGTAGGGCTTTATTTTTGTTTGACTGCATATGCTATACTTTTGCTACCTCATGACATTCTGATAAATTCCCAGATTGGCTGCTACCTTGGGTTTGCCCTGACATGGCAGTGTCTGCTCCAGAAAAGTGTGGATGAAAAGAACAGGTAAGATACATAAAAAAATTACTGTTCCTTTAAGACTGTTGCCAAAAGAAATAAAAATGAAAGAACTGAGGGCCATTAGTGTGGTGTCATGTAGTGGACCATGTGATTCTGGATAAAGGATAAGGGAACTTGGTTTCTTCAGCCCAGAGATGGGAAGGCCGGGGAGATAGTTATAAGGAATAATACATGAGGGCAAGTTCTAGACTAGGTGGAGATATGTTCCTTGCAGAAGGGCACAGTGGAGGCAACTTCTACAATTTAAAACAAAGTTGTAATGCCAGTTAAGGAGAAGATGCTTTCTAGCACATGCATCTAAACGCTGGGGAAGCTGTCCAGAGAGACTCTAGAAGCTCCATCTTAGTAGATTTTTAAAAGTCTGGTAGGAGATGGCACTGAGCAACCTTAGCTAGCTTTGAGCGGACTTCTTCCAACATACATTTTTGTGTGACTTTAATTTTCCATAATTTTTTTCCACCTCTTTTTGATTAATCAATATGACCAAGTAGCCACCATATTATCGGACATTTTGTCATGTGTTCTTTTAAGGGTTTTTTTTTGTATGGCCTTTCTTTATTATTTTGATCAGCTGATCAATATTTCTGAAGATTCTTGAATATTTCTCAACTTTTGATAGGTGAATTAAAAGAGAAACCTTGATTTATGATTGTGGCTTAAATATGTGTCAAATACACACTCTCAGTGAGCTAAATGGGAGAAGTATGATAAAGATAGAGTGGATGGAGGGCTGGGTTCTGTGCTCCAAATTAAGTATGTAAGTGTAGTATAATTTTCATATTGACAGGTTAAAAGAAGCTTCCATTCTGAACTTATTGTTTTTTCTCTGTTTTGATGTGTTTTTCTGGTAGCAAAAAGATAAGGGCTCTGGATTCATTAATAGGGATGATAAAGAAATTCCCATATGAAGACCCCACTTATGATAAGCTTCAAGAAGATCTGGAAAAAATCCGAGGAAAGTTTAAACAGGTTTGTAGGATTAAGTTGTTTTAGTATATAATGGTGTTACTTCCTGAAAATGTTTAGTCTCTAAACCTGCTCAAAACCACAGTATTTGTGCAGAACAGAGCAATTGCTGTTCTCCTTTTGCAGTCATAGTTAACACTGCATATGAAGTGAATTAAGTAAAAATACTTGGTTGATGATGATTCCCTAACTGATCACAAATGCAAAATAAAAGAAAAATTATCTTTAAGTGAAAGTTGAAGTTATGTGACAGTGAATTGAAAGTGGGACTAGAAGAAGATAAATGGAAGAATTGTGAGTTTTGCTGAAGATTCTTCGTGGTAAATAGATGCATTGAAACACATTATTCTTTTTCAGGTTTGTTCAATGCTAAATATTCAGTCTGGTTTTAGGATTGGTACTGACAGATCTTCACTAACATTTTGAATGTAACAGATGAAGATAAACGTGGATGACCAAAGAACATTAAAAGAACAAATAGAAGTGTTTATTTGCTCTCTTTTTACACAAAGTCAAAACAGTGAAGTGATGTTAAAGGGGAAAGGGAAGAGCATTGAACTTGGAATAGTACTTTAACATTTATATCTCTGGGCTTTGTTTAGAATCACTGAAACACCAGTGTGCAAACCTGTTAAATAGAAATATTCTGTTTAATTCCTCACTAGCCTTGTTTTGATAAATTCCTGAAAAGGAATAAATTTACAGATTTCCCTTATTTAAAGGATGTATGCTGTTTAAAAATCTGTGTCTGCAGATCATTTGGTTTACACAATGTGTAGATACTGTAGGTGAAGTAAAATATGTAGCTGATTGTCTGCAGACTTCAAAGCAGGGAACATTTTTGTGAGCAAAGAGTAGAGTGACTAATCAAGTCAGAATGTGAAGGAGAAAGATGGAGGTTCCTGCTCATAAAGTACCTGCAGCTCAGAACATGACACCTGAGCTTTCTAGGTTCAGCAGACTTGGCCAGTGTCCCCCTGCAAAAACCAAACCCCTGAAAAATGGCTACCAGAAGAGTTGTTATTATCAGTATTAAATACTGATTATTTATTAGTACATTTTATTAAGGAATAGCTTTTTACTTTCAGTCTTGAAGATCCACTTTTTAGTCTCATGGCAAATGAGACTTGGTTCATTAATTTTGGTTCTCAAATGTATTCAGCTATGTCCATTTAAGAGAAGTACAGTCAGTTGTTTTGTCTGAAAGATGTTTTACATTGGGGTGCTAGATATCTTTGCATGTCATTTACCAGTTAAATAATGAATTTTAGAAGCATTTTCACCAGTTGTAACATGGGCACATCTGGTGAAGTCTGTGTGGCTTCATAAGGAGATCTTTGATTGAAAGATGTGTTTTAATATGACCATATAATTTAACAGCACTGTTTTGTGTTGCCTAGATCTCAGTTCTGTTTTACTTGTACATCTTTTTATAATAAAAAGTTTTATTAATGAAAGGTAATAAGCAACATTTGCTGTCTGTTCATATCTGGGATATGAAGGGCATGATTTCTGCTAATTATTTATTTTGGATTTAAGTGATTTTGCTGAATATATGGAGAGAAAATTATCCTACTTTTTGTCTGTTTCCTGAGGAGGCCAGCATGCCAGTATCAGAAGCTTTTCTTAGGAACTGTTTGCTGGTGCACTTCTTGTTTGTTTAATTATCTTATGTGTTCAAACAGCTTTGATACACATACGGTGAGTGTCCGGGCCATCTAGTGGAGGAGCTTGTACTGTGTGAGAAATAGATTATAAGACTGAACATATATTTATGTAGATGTTTTTAAAAGAGACTGTTTTGTATATGTACAAAGTTTACAGCTCTTGTGCTCAGCTGGCTTTTAACTGTTATGCAGCTAAATCACTGGGTGCCGGAGCAAGTACCAAACTGCAAGAACAGGAGCAAAATAAAATAGCACACCTTGTAATCTCAATACATGAGTAGATAGACACAGGACAAAGAAATCACATACTATAGAAAAGAAAGTTGATTTGACATTTCATCACCTCAGAAGTTTGAAAAAAGGTGCCTGATGTTTTTCTGTGATTAACTTGGACTCAAAATATTTTATGTTGAAATCCATGAGTTACACTTGAAATAGATTCTCCCCAAAGCTTGGCTTTTTGTTTTTTAAAAAGCAGTTTTGTTGTTACTCCGAATGATAATATGAAGAGAAAGAAATGCTGGAGATCTAAGTATTCGTGTTTTTAAATGTGGTCTTTTTTTAGGCTCTTCATAGCTGCTTTACAGAAACATACATAAAAGCAGGAAGGGAGTGACTGTGAGATCTCAAAGTATCTGTGAAACATTTCATTACTAGAAGGGTATAATAAGTAAATCATGTGCAAAATACCAGATTGTATCAAAACCAAAATTGATTTTGTTCAACTAAGGAGAGGATGGATTTTTGCAGGGGCTGTTTTACTTTGAAAATTGGTTTGGTGGCTAATTTCTTTGTGTTGCTTTAATTTTATTCATTGCAATTAAGTTTAGACTATTAGAATAAATTATTTTTATTTTTAAAATGTATATGCATATTCAACTCTAAAGACATTAATAACTAGGATTTCAAACTGGTATGTGCCAGATTTGGAGTCTATAATTTAGCTCTGTTTGTACAAACTACTGGAGTCTCTTATTCCATGAGTCTGTATTTTTGTGAATATCTTTTTCTCATGTCCTGTAGGAGCAAGTTGGTATTTATTAAATGAGATACAGTTTCAAATTCTGTTGGATGTGTAATCATATACTTTGGAAGTTGTTTTCTGCAGCAGAGTTGTGGGATTTTCTTTGATGCTCAGGGGTTGAAGAATGGGGTCTTCACAGCCTGCTGCTGGAGTATTCTTATACTTTATTCACAGATAAGGAGTTAATGCCCAGGTTACATCAAGAGTATTGATTTGCCTTAAGCAGTGTGAGATGACTCATTCCAAATAATTTTGCATTTTGAGGACATCAGTACTTCAGAACATGCTTCTTGCCAATGTCAGGAGCTGGTCTGAGTATGTGGCTTTTTTGCATGTTTGTATTTTTGCCTGTGTTTCTTTGATCAGTCACCTAGAAAATGAGGAACATTACAGTTAGCTTGCACTCATGAAAGATGTGTACCCAAGCCAGCTGGAGTGCTACTGGGGAGAAAAAAAACTATCAAAAATTAACAAAAACAGTGCATGAGATATAAGCATATGATTTCTTTCAACACCTTTCATTTATCTTAATATCTTCCTAAAATCTGTGATAAATGAAAATGAATTCTTACAAATGCCTGCATTAGTTTCACTGTCCTTACTCGTCCTGTGTCTTGAATGGTCAGGACTCTGGTGGAAGCCAGTGTTCTGTTGTAATTAAAGACTCTATCAGAAGACCTGTGCACAGAGTGAAAGAAGCTTCTGTGGACCACGGTCATTCAGCCATTTCCTGGTTTGAATGCTTGACTGTCCAACTTAAATACAGCTTTAAAGACTGGGTGGAAGAGATACAGGGCAGGGAGGGAAGCTCAGTTTTATATATTACAATATTGACTTTAAATAAAGAAGGGCATAGAGGTTGTGGCTCTGCTGTCATGGTAAATGTTCTGAAATTCTGGAGGACTGTTTGATCTGTTGAGAAGTTAAGATAAAAGATTTCTGCTAAAAATTACCAGAGTTGATAAGATGTCAAAATGCATTGCTGTGTTCACCACCCTTAGTTATTGCTCGGTAGTTAGTGAGGAATGTTTGAAACATTTACCTTACAAATTTCTGACTTGTCTGGGCTGCGTTCTGGCTTGTTCTCTTTGTGATCATCTCAGCTGAAGCTGTAGAATCCAAAATTTTATTAAAAGGTGGGTGCAGAGCTAATTCTTGCTGGTGTACTGAAGTCACTGCAGCCAAGAAGACTTGTAGTACAAGACACAGTGAGTCTTAAGGTGTCTGCAGAGAGAGGTGCAGTGAATTAATTCCCTGCAGTGTTGCCTGCTGATGAAGTGCTGTCTTATAGCCATAGGATTGTGAGCTGCTAATACTATCAGCCATCACTAAACATGTACATCTGACTTGGTGGGTTTTCTGTCATTGCATGGCATTAGTACAGTAAAAAAAAATAGGTTGGACTTTGTTAAAACTTCATAGTAAATTTCATGAGTAGAACACTTGTTCTGTCTTCATATTTTCTTCACATCTGTTGTATGTTCCAACATGGAGGGAGCTGGTTTCATCTTTGAATGAACATCTGTTATCAACAGAAACAGGAGAAATGAGGAAAAATCTAGATACACAATTGTTTGCTTAAAAATCAACCCTGTAATTTCAGTCTGACTCATTTAAATCCAATTTTTCTGGAACAAGTTTGGGATAATTTATCTGTGGATGTGTAAGGCAGATCTGTCTTCACAGCATGGTTCCCAGCTGGCTTGGGTACACGTCTTTCATGGTGCCTAGTTAGGTTGTGTGACTTTTTTTGATAAAGTTTCTATTGAGGTATGAAATATATAAGCTATAACATATTCTAGTATGCACATTGAACCTGTGCAAACTGATATTGTTAGTCATTTTGAGGAAGAAAAATAAAGTCTGGTTTAAACACTTTGGTTTTATAGGATTATTTTTGGTGAGTAAAGTGCATATGTTGGCCTGTGTCTTTAGAATTTCTAGAAAGGTGGCATGTTTTTATTGATTATTTTAAAATAGACAGGTTATGTTTAGATAAAATGAGTTTTCAATGTTTCAGATCACTTTCAAAGCTTATAAATATATAGGGTTTATTTTTTGAAGAGGTGGAGGAGAGTGTTTGAGCCATGTTTTATTTATGACTGTTCACATTTTGGCTGTAAATACCTTTGTTAGAACAAGAGGAGATCTGTCTGTCAGAAGTCTGCCTGCACCATAATACTCCACTTTATAGAGTGAGAACTGGTACCTTTTTAAGAATTATGACTAGAAAGAGATCAAATAATCTGAATTTCTGAGGTACCTGGTCTGTTGACATTTTTTGTTCTGTAAAATCTTAATATCTATCGCCGCAGTAAAGTATTACAAGAAAAGAGCATTAAAAATTGAATGTTTTCTTTGTAAAAATCTTTCTCAAACAATTTCTGCAATGAGAGCAGAATAAAGCACTGTGAATTTTTGTCCAAGTGCTGCTATTGGTGTGCTTAATGATCTTAAGGATGTAGTTTGAAATGTGGTGGAATGTCAGACTTATCTGAAGTCCTAAAAATTCTAATTTAGATTTCTGAAATCTTAAAAATTCTAATTTAGATTCCTGATGAGGCACTTGAGAGAAGGATATGACAAAGCTGTGCAATGCCTTTGTGATACTATATCTCATCATGATCTTCTTGAAGAGAAAAGCTTTAGTTTGAAAAAAAAAAAAAAGTTTAGTATTTTTACTAATGTTCTCCATATTCTTGGTACTTCTCTGTGTGAATATTGGTATCTTTTGAATAGTACCCTTGCAACTTCTTAGGGCAATGGGTTCTGATTTAATTACAGCCTGAAACCTCAGCTTTCACAGTTTGGCAACTAACCATGAAGATTCTCATTTTACAGTCTGCCAGAGTTGTTTTTTTAATGGATAAAATGATGACAGTACACATTACTCACAGAAATGTATATATCACTAGGGAAAATGGAGATTTGGGAGGTGTGAAATGAGTCCTGTGGCAAGTTTCCAGTTGCAAGTTTTGGTGTCTAGGGTTGATGTCTGAAGGCCAGCTGGAGCAGTCTGGTATTGAAGCTCTTCAGTCTATCCTTGTGTTTAGAATTGCAGAACCAGCTCGGCCTCTATTGACAGTAAAAATAATAATAAAATAAATCGGTGTGCTATTTTGAAAGCCATTTTCTGAGTATGTAACTCCATGTACTCAGACTTGAAAAGAATGGTTTCCTTAGCAGAAACAAGAGATTTTGGAGCTCTTGGATTCTTTGGTATTGTCTAGACTACAATGGGGTGATACCTGGGCTATAATTAAAACCAGCTTAATGCAGCAGAGAGTGTATCCCTCTGTTAGAGCAAAGCCCTGGCCTAGCTGATGTACAAATATCTAAATGAGCTCTGTTATACCACTGCTTGTACAGTTAGTTCATTTGTAGCCAACTTGAATATCTCTTTGGCATCACACCTTAGTCACAGGAGCATTTATTCCCCGAGTATAATAATTAAATTCTTGTAGCATATTTAATCCTGTTAAATCCTTTAAGTACTTCAACTCTTGAACATGCATAAAGCTTTACCGAGTGGTGTAATACTGTACAGAAGGAAACAAAGTCATTGAACTTAGCTGAAACATAGCCAGCGTAGGAGAGTTTGGAAATCTTTATTAACATCAACTAGTACTTGTTCATTCTTGTGAAACATATGATGGGTAAAAAAAAAAAAATAAAAAAAATCAGTCATAGAGCAGGAAAGGTTTAAATGAGGCATTAGGAAGTTCTTCCTCATCATGGTGATGAGACACTGGAAGAGGTTGCCCAGAGGGGTAGTGGAGGCTCCATCCCTGGAGATATTCAAGGCCAGGCTTGTGGAGGCTCAGAGCATCCTGATCTAGTGTAGGATGCCCCTGCTTACTGCAGGGGGTTGGGCTAGGTGGTCTTTAAAGGTTCTTTTCAACTCTATAATAAGTGACAGTTGGTTTGTAAGTGGCTTGCTGTGTGATGTTTTTAATTGTTCTGCTGTATTTCATATGCATATGTAATTAACCAGTAATATGTCATTCTGTGTATTAGGTTTTGGTATGGCTAAACTACCTACAGGAGATTTCTGAGTAGGTATAATAGATAGCACACAGCTTCTTGAAAAATTAGAAAGCTTGGTTGTAGCTGTGCAGAGTTGATATAGATGGCATCTGAAAGAGTGCCATACTGACTGGATTTAATTAAACTGGTACTTGTTTGATATAAAATCAGTGTTTTCAAATAAGAGCAGGACTTGTAACTATAAAGGGCCAGATACTAAAACCAGATTTATGTTGTAACAGAGTTACGAATTCCTATATACTGTGCTCAAATTTGTTTTCATGTTAATCTGTTGTTCTGGATGTGACACAGAAAATGGTGTCACAAGCCTGCGTGGTTTTAGGTTAACAGAGCACTGTAAGTTTGCTAAACTTTTAGCTAAGTACTTAGGCACAAGGCTCAGTTATTAAGCCTGTGCATACCAGCTCTGCACTAGACAGAATCCACATCAGTATTTCTCACTGTCTTTTTTGATTTTTCAGCAGCCTATTTTGCTGCTTTATCTCAGTGTAACAATAATTACACTTTTCAACCTTCGGCATCTTCAGGATTCTGGGGAATAATCAAACACCGCCTGGAATCTTTCTTGACTGTAGGAACTGTGAGTCAGCAACCCTTGAATTTTTTTAGTTGCTGCTATTGTTCCAGCAGCAAGCTTTACTGCTATTGTCCACTGTTTGTCCAGCTCACGTTTACTGGACTGTGGGAACGGATTAGGGTTTCAGGGCTTTTTTTTTCTCCTTCTTGCATAAACTCTTGATCAAAGACATTCCTTGGATGACAAAACACTGTATACTGTGTCACACAGTCCTGACCAGACTGCACGAACAGTAGTTTAAAAACACATGCCCACATTGTTCTCTAAACTGGCTTTTTTTTTGTCCATGCAATGTATGTGCAGACATAGAATTTTTGAGACCCCATTTACCTCCTAGAAAAAACATGCATACTGAAGTTATTGTTAATAAGAACTTGTGAGCCTTTGAAATACAAGTGAAATACAATGACTGTTTCAGACTTAATATCTATATAATAGTATATTGCTTTTAAGGACCAGCTAGTGGTTGTGTCCGTATTGTTTTTCCATGTTAAGGAGACCTTGGTGGTGGTGCAGTTAGTCAAGTACCCTGTGAACTGAAATCCACATGGGGTTGTGACATCATTTTCTGTACCATATCCAGAACACCGGGGTGAGATGGAGAACAATTTGAGCACAATTTGGAAATTCACACAATTTGAGCACAACTTGGAAAATTGTGCTTTACTGTAGGAACATTGTTAGAAGCACGTGTTGAGATTCTACCCTGTTACAGTCGTTATTTCCTGCTCTTTTCTTTAAAGTTGGATGTTGGGAAGAAGTTCTTCACATTATAGGTGGGGAGACACTGGAACAGTTTTGCCCAGAGAGGTGGTGGAGGCCCCATCCCTGGAGACATTCAGGACCAGGTTTGATGAGGCTCTGAGCAAGAGCAAGATGTCTCTGCTCACTGCAGGTGATTGGACTAGGTGACATTTGAAGGTTCCTTCCAACTCAACACTTTCTATGATTTGATGCAAGTTCTCTTATGCAATAAGATGAGGACAAACTTCCCCAAAATCCAGTTCCATTGTTATTTCTCAAATTAATTAGAAAGAAGCAAATTGTGTGAGAGAAAAACGTGGAGAGACCTTTTCCAAGGAGCTGTAACTTTTGATTTGCCTGGAAGAAGTGTGCCTTTAGCAGAAGACACAACTTATGCAGGCTTACAGAGTAATTTAAAAACATGGAGGACAAAATTTAGGTGAATGGAAAGTTGTTTGAAGATAGAGCAAACACTTGTGTTTCCACTGACATGAGGCTTTGCTGGGTACTTGTTAAGACTCTGCAGTGCTGTTGAATGCTGCCATTCAGCAGTGGAGGCAGACTTAAGTTAGAAAGATGTTATCCATGAGGGAGGAACGTTTGTAATCATTTGCAGTCCAGGCAATCAACATGTGGCTGGTCAATATATTGTCTGAAAGAAACAGAGTAGTTATAGTAATTGAAACAGCTGCAGAAATAATGAGTCAAAACCATTAAATAAATGTATTGCATTTATAAGAAATGGTGTTTTCTTTTGAGTAAATTGTCAATGCCTTCTGAAAATCTTGGGAAGGTGTTACATCTCTGCATATAGACAGAACAGAGCTAGATCTAACTGTATGTGTTTGTTGAAGATCTGATCTTTATGTTTAAAGAAGCCAGCAACCAAATGTAAAGAATTCTGGCCTGTGGCTGCTCCAGGAGCAGAAAAAGGTATTGAAAAATAATACCCATTTTTCAAACAATCCATAATAATAAAATCTAATAAAAGGAGAAATAAAACTTACAAAAACCCCTAAATTTCAGAAAGCTTGCCATCAGAGTGGTGACTTAGGACAGACACTGGGTTACTACTCAGTCTGTGCTTGCTCCAGGGAGTTGTTGTAATGCTGTGGTGGTAGTTTTGTGATCTTTGATATATGAAAAAGCCAGTCTTAGCCCCACCGCTGAAGACTGGTGGTTCTGGTCAGAGTTGTGTTGATGGTTGGACTAGATGATCTGAAAAGTTCCTTCCAACCAAGGTGATCCTGACATCCTTTTGGTGGGTAGTGTGTTTGCTGTTGTAGGAGAGCAGGCATTAATGAATATACCTTCTGTATGGTTTAAGACAGAGGGCAGTCAGGTGGGGTGTAGGTAGTAACAAACTCGTATCAGCTGGCAATATATAATCTAAACTGTATTCACTTAGAAGGTTGGGAATGATAAGTGGGAAGCAATTTCCATTCTGTGATGTGCACAACACACCAGTCATACCCCTTGTCCTACATCACACAGTCCCAGAAGAGGGCTGCTGCTCCAACTGCTCCAACCAGTCAGGTCCTGGTTGGAGCTTGGCCTGTGCATGTAGCAGTTTCTTCGTTTCAATGATAGGACAAGGGGAAATGGGTACAAGCCAGAACATAGAAGGCTCCAAAGAAATTTAAGAAAAAACTTTTTCACAGCCTGAAGAGACACATTTCCCATAAAGTGATATTGGCAGGAATTCATTAAAATGCCATCATTTAAAGCTTCCCTGCCTTTGTCTCATTGTAGCTTTTCAATGATGTTGTCAGGAATCTTTATCAGACTGTCTAGCCCAAATGCCTGAGTCATTCTTATGACTCCTTTGAAAGAATAACTTTTACCTTCTTCATTTTGAGTTTTCTGTCTCTTAAAGTATCAGATAATCTTGAATGGAGGTGGATTTTAAGTTTTTACATTTAACAGATCTTCTTTTAATCTTTAATAAAATCTATGTGAATTTCAGTGTTCAAAAAAGGTCCAAGCTTATCAATCAATGTTAATTCAGCAGTGGAATTGAGGGGTTTTTGGATGTTTTTTTCTTTGTATGTGTCTCAGTGTGGTGTAAGAAAATACAGTATTTTTCCCTTCCATAAGCTACAGCATAGCCTAGCTGAACATGCATATTTTTTATAGCCTATAGTGAATTGTTTTTCTTGCTACATTGTTGTCTTTCTGTCCTTTGCAATGTAAGTAATACTGACATAGTTCATCATTCAAACTTAGTCTGCATTTAGAGATGATGTTGGAGCAAAGGAAAATATAGTTAACAGAACTATGTGAGCTTAAACTTACTTAAGTCACAGAATGCTTCAGTCAGTTTTAAAAAGGAATGGCAAAACCCACTTAACATGTTCAACAATGCAGCTTTAATTTTCACAGTGAATCATTTCCATCTTCTTGTCACCAAAAAGTTTTTCATCCCAAATCAACATTTCATAAATGCCTCTTCACTTAGTTATCAAACATTTCAAATCAGAGGAGTTTGCCATCGGTTATACAAAAAATAGCCTTTTTTTCCTCCTGTTTTTCCTTTAAAACATGTAGAAATTTTGCAGAACGTTAGTCCATTTTCAGCTTTGGCTTGACCTGTGTTGAAAGTCATTGTGAATCTGGTTCATGTCTTCTTCCACTGCTATAATAATCATAATCATATGTAGATTGGAGGGGTCCTTTTGGAATGAGTCCACTCATCAGCCCAACTCTGACAAGCCTTGTGCCTGGACAGGGACTTGAACCTCTGAAGCTCAGATTAGGTGTCTATCTGAATCAACCTTGGTGACTTAGCAGTGTAGTTGTCCATACTGAGCAGTACCCCATTTCTAACAGAAAAAAAATTAGATCACACTATGTAGTGATTGATAGGACTTCACCTACCTGCTCCATGATTTTACAGAAGGCCACGTGGTTCAGGTTTCCAGCTGAAGTGATGGGGAAGCTGAAGGTCCAACACAGGCTCAACTGGGACTTCACTAAAGCAGATGGTTTCCCGTATATCAGTAACCACACTGAGACAAACTTAGTTTGCACTAGGCTTTAATTAACATGTAAGGTGATGACTTGGGAGTTTCATTTTTCATTTCCTTTGCTGAACTTACTGCACAGAATCAGTTGTCCCGTGAAGTTCAGTCAGTGAGAAACTTGGGGCTGATAACTTATTTCTGACTTGAAACAAGAGAGACAAGCACTTTTTTGTAAGGCAGGGGAATTTTCATATGGTAAACAGTTAAATATGTAGGTTAGAACCTTGACTGTTCTCCAGCTAAGATTGTTATTTTCTGCCATGTCTAATTGATAATAATCCCATGTCTAATTCATAATGTGCATCCACATTTTCTAGAGATGTTTTGCAAGGTGAATTGGGACACAATTTTTTTTTTCTTGTGTTACTTTATATCTAATTTCTGTCTGCCTGGTTCTTTTTTACCTGTTTTTAGTAGGACCTTATTTCTTGGCAATACAACATTTGAAAAGCAGAAGCTGTGTGTGAGGAAAAGGGAAGGAAGACAGGTTACCCTTACTGCTTTTAGAACAAAATATCTTTTGAAAAGAATGTAGCAAGAAAAGCAATTCACTATAGGCTATAAAAAATATGCATGTTCAGCTAGGCTATGCTGTAGCTTTTGGAGGGGAAAAATGCTGTATTGTCTTAATCAGATTCAGACATGTACACAGAAAAAACCTCCAAAACCCCCTCAGTTCCATTGATGAATGAACAATGATAAGCTTGGACACTGAACACGGGAATTCACACTGAACACTTTCATGAACACTGAAAATCACATAGATTTTATTAAATATTAAAAAATTATCTGTAAATGTAAGAACTTAAAATCCACTTCCATTCAAGAGTATCTGGTGTTTTAAGTGATAGAAAACTCCAAAAGATAGAGGAGGAAGTAAAGCTTATTTTTGCAAAGGAGTCATAGGAATGACTTGGGCTTGTGGACCAGACACAAAACCTAACAGTTAAATGCAAACAAGCATTTTGTGCTATCCAAACCCTACTTTATATTTCCTTTTACTGAAAATAATGAGAAGAGACACCAAGTGGTGCTTAACTCTTATTGCTCTGAGTAATTATTTTAGGTAATTAATATTAGATACCTCAGTTTTCTTACATTGCTGAAGCATGTAGCAACAGGACAAGGGGCAGTGGTTTTAAACTAGAGTAGGGCAGGGATATATTAGACATGAGGAAATAGTTCTCTCCTGTGAGGGTGGGGAGGCACTGGAAGAAGTTGCCCAGAGAGGTGGTGGAGGCCCCATCCCTGGAGACATTCAAGGCCAAGTTTGCTGAGACTTTGAGCAACCTGATCCAGTGCAGATGACCCTGCTCACTGCAAGGGGGTTGTATTAGATGGCCTTTGAAGCACCCTTACAACTCAACACATTCTGTGTTTCTGTGGCAAAAATGTTTAATTTCCCATTTTATAAATGGACATTACTACGAGAGTCACCTACCTGTTGCTAAAAATGCCTGTGGTTTCCCAAAATAACAACAGAAGGTTTTCAATTTTGCAACTACTAAAGTGTGGAGTCAAAATCAGAAAGGCCGTGTGGTTTCCTCATTGCATCAGGTGCAATTGGCCTTCATGAATGGAATAAAAAACAAAGTTGAAGACAACAAGAAGCAGATGTTGGATTTTACCAATTTTATTTCTAAACTTTAGGTTTTTTTGCTGGAAACTTGTCTGTTACAGGTCTGTTGGTGAAAATGTGCATTTCAGACCAGTGATGCCAATAAGTACAATATAAAAATGTACAAATCTGAATTGCTTGCTTACTACAGATTGTTATAATAATGTGACAAATAAAGCATCTCTGTTGGCATGTGAACCCACTTAGTCTGGATTTGGCCTTTTAGTACATACAATATCTTAAAAAGAAATTTGCAATACACACTGCCACTCAGTGTAACACATAACCCACAAGCACTAACTCAAGGATCAATGTTTGGTTCAGAGACACAGAGATGCCACAAACAGAAGTGTTTTATGAGGTAAGCAGTAAGATATGTTCCTGAAATTTGGACAGAATGTATCCAGTCCTCCTGGGTCCTGCGACTGCTAGTAGCATTGCAATGCTTGCTTGTTTTTATGCACTATGTAGGATCTTAACTGCATTTGCCTCAAAATGAGTTCTAATTCTGTTTTGGTTTAGCAGCATACAGGCAACAGCTAGATTATTCTTCAGCATACAACTCTGTTAGCTGGCTTATTTATGAGATTTACAGGCTTTTTAAATTAGCATTATGCTATAATTAAGAAAAAAAAAAAAAAACCAACCAAACAAAAAAAACCCTAGTACATCATAACAGATTAAACACACGAAATACTTAGAGTTCCAGAAGATAACCTATCATACCAAATGATGTGTCCCAAGTGACAGGAAACCACATCAGGTGGCATACAAGAGTTATATCATAATGCACCTTTCGTATATCAGTGTGGCTAATAACACAGCTTAAAAAACTACTATGATAATAAACCCCAGATCAGACAAAGAATCCAGCTTTATAAAATGCATAAACAAAACCCCACATTATAGTCAATCTTCTGAAATGTCTGCTGTTTGTTTCTTTTTTGTTTTTTTTTTTTTTTTTTTCTTAAGTTAATGCAACCTCGTTGCAAATCGCGAGACCCATTGAGAACAGCGTTCGATGCATTTCTGTTTGCAGTAGAACTATGAGGCACTGTGTACGAACATTAAAACCTGGTCTAGACACGGTTAACTGAAGTATGAGGTATTGTGAAACAGGAACCTTTTTTGGAATAGAGCAGTAAATCACATTAAGTAAAAATTGATCACATAAAAAAAAATCTACAAAAAAAATTGATGTCAATAATATAATTTTCTATGAGAAAATTAAAACCTATTACATGGCAGTATATGACATTGTATAACGAAAAAAAAAAACTGATCCACAAAATAGCAGCAAAACACAATGACAAAGATACAGAAAAGCAATGTTAATTTTTTTTTTTTCAAACCATGCTGGGAATTTATCCATAGCAGCTCAATAAAAATGGAGCATCCACTCCTTTTCTCTTTATCTTTATTTTTTTTTTTAAGTTTTAAAATTTTTTTCCTTTTTCTCTTTTTTGTTGTTTTTTTTTGATGTTTTCTCTTTTTTTTTTTTGTTTTACAATCAACACCTTAGCGGCAGTTTTCTCCCATACATTTCACCATCACATTCTCCTCGAGCATCAACTTCAACAGCTATGTCCACGTCCCTTCAGCTACTTTCTAAAATAATAATAAAAAGATACATAGCCAAGATGTGCAAATTTTCTATTTGTAGCTAAATTAAAAATAAAAAAAAACAAAACAAAACCAACAAAACAAAAGGGGCATATACTGGAATAAGAACTTCTTTCAAGTACTCCAATTTTCATATCTATTAACTATGGCGTTTTCATGGTTGGACTGCTTTTGAAAAATGTATAGGAAGGGGCCAAACAGACTGCTTTGTTTTGGGTTTTTTTCTTTGAAGCGTGTCCTTTTTTGCTTTAATAAGCTGTGTTAAAACTGCAACATCAAGGATAGAAAGATTCATTTTCTTTAAAAAAAAGAAAAAAAGGGGCGATTGCATTATTTTACAAATCATACTGGCCTTACGAACATCCTCTGCAATAAATATTCTTTTTAGCCTTAACTATAAATTATATATTTTAGTGTTTAAAAACCTTCAGTTGTAAAACATCTAGCGACAACCCTTAAAAACTATCTGTCCTATCTGTGAACCTTTAAGGCCCCTAATTTATAAAGATGAGTTGGCACCAAAGGATTTCTAAACTTCAGCTTTTCTATCGAAAAGGATAGGAAGAGATAATCTTGGCAATTTGTGAATGCGATTTCTCTCACTGGAACACAACCTTCGGAAAAGAAAACAAATCACTTCTCCTCTAACACCATAGTTAAATGCACTTGCTTTGCAATTCCAAGTTTGCGAACAAGCACTTAATATATTTCCAAACCATTCCATTAAAAAAAAAAAAAAAAAAATTCCCACACAATAAAAGAATGTATTTCCTATATCTAATGGACTGAAAGTGCTTTGAATGGAATGGTTTTAGAATATTACAAACAAACAAATAAAAAAAAAAAAAAAGACTAAACTGTGGATTGACCATAATTTGGCTGAGTATCTGTGGGGTCAGACCAGCATTTTACACAGGTAACTACAAAAATATGAAGATTACAAAAATATAATATATTATGTCACTATTTCGGTTTCTCTTTATAATAGAGTATCGTATGAGTAGTACATTGGCCTTCCCCAACGATGCTAAGCTGGAACCCTACAAATGCCTTATGCACAGGCAATCCACAGGCACAGAAAAAAAAAGATTAACATATAATAATGCTGCATACTAACATACACTAACTTATGGGTTACTTTAACCATTTATAAGGTGAAGAGGATAAAAACAAAAAAACCTAAGGAAATAAAATAAACATTTACAGATGAATTATAAAGTGACTAAATGCATAAGCAAGCAAGATACAGGAAAGCCTAGAACTGCGTTAAAGCTATGCTTTTTAAAGGAAAAAAAAAAAAAAAAGAGTATTTCATTTACTATCTAAAAAAAAAAACCCTCTTCTACTTTAAAAATGGTTGGTTGGTTGGTTTGTTTTGTATGTAAGAAATCAAATCTAATACCTCCCCTGGAGACATTTTGTGTGTTAATGCCTATTTTTACAACATACAGACAAGAACACTTTAATATAAAAACTAGTTGATTATTATTGTATAAAATCCTCTATTTTTGTAGCACAAACCCCTGGGGGTAATGCAAATACTATTTTTTTCTTTTTTTTAAGACAGTTTTTGGGGTATTTTTTGTTTATTTGTTTGTTTGAAGTCACAGATGGAAGGGAGACAGAGCAAGAAAAAATATAACAAGACTGGTTTTCCCTTCTGGTATAAAAATGTCCTGGAGAAAAGGGTTTCTGGGGGGGAGATCCTGATGCCGATTCCTTCTCAGATGCCCTTTCTTTGCTTTTCTTGACAAGCAAACCCATTAGAAGAAGTCCTCTTAAATGTTCACATCTCGCACATCAGTAGGTGTGCAGGAAAGGTCCGCTTCGTCCTCTACAGTCTTTGTTTCTGAAGATACATTGTGCTGCTGTGCCTGACGTAGACTGGACTCAAGGAGGGATTCAATCTGTTCTTGGCAGGCTCGTAAACAATCCTAGAGAAGATTAAAATGGAAGAAGACCCAGGGTCCTTTAGAAAAGCAGTAAAATCACAGACCAAATACCATTTATAGAAAAAACAAGGTAAATACAATCAAGCCATTTAGGAGGGCAGCAGACTTGAGAGGATGGTGGGAAGAGCAAGAGAAACAGCAAATAGTGAAGGCCACCCCATCTTATGGAGAGTGCTTGCCTGGATCCAGACTTAAGCAGCTAACTTTTAGCATTTTCTCTTGTTAAGTAGAACATGGTCATGGCAAGAACCTCCATATACATGGTTGTGTTGGTAGTCTCAGCCCATAGGTCTGCAAGGAGGCCCAGGCAGGACCTTGACACAGGAGGGTGTCATAGCTTGCTCTACTACTTCAGCAGCTCTGTAGAAGTCCACTCATATTGTCTTTTACCTACACTGTCCTTTTTATCACTTAAAAAATAGGAAGAGCCTGTCTGCATGGCAGTGTGAATTGACCAAAATTAAATGAATGCTGAGTATGGGCTAGAGTCAGAGTGGTTCCAAGCATTGCTGATGCTCAAATGGATTTCTGATTTCATCAGAAACACTTGGCAATATAGTGTACTACAAGTGATGGCCATACACAGTGAGTTTGCTAGGCTGAGTTCTGATAGTGTAAAGTTCTTAGTTAGAAGTGCCATAAATCTATTTATTTATGTAGATATACATGCCCAAAGTTGCCTGCAAGCTGCTGCTGTGTCCAGCAGTGGGCAGCTCAGGTGAGGCAATTGATTTCTAACTGGGAAAGCATCTGAACAGAAAAATGTACCAGCCTCATATCACCCCCCAAAAAATGAAGAGAAAAAGTATTTTCTCAGAGCTGAGTGCTCAGCAATTCTGCTGAGTCTTTGGGATGGCACAGGGGCCTCACCACTTGCACTGACTTTGGTGTGAACTAAAAGCATAAAACACCAAGCAAGATCACATCTCCCATAGGCAAAGGTAAATTCCCCCAGGCATTTAAACCAGAGGTCACCTCCCTTATGAGGACAGGCTGAAGGAGTTGGGGTTGTTCAGCCTGAAGAAGGCTCAGGGAAGACCTGAGTGACTTACCAGTACCTGAAGGGGGCCTAAAGAAAGGCAGGGGTAGGACTTTTTAATAGGATATGTGATGGCAGGACTAGGAATAACAAATGTAAATTGGAAGAGGGCAGATTCAGGCTTAGATACAAGGCACTGGAACAGGTTGTCCAGAGAGGTTGTGGATGCCCCATCTCTGGAGGTGTTTAAGGCCAGGCTGGACAATGCAGTGAGCAACGTGGTCTGGTGAGAGGTGTCCCTGTCTGGCAGAGGGTTGGAACTAGATGATCTTTAAGGTCCCTTCCAACCCAAACTATTCTATGTTTCTAACTATTCTATGATCTGATAGATCTGATCCTACCTATCAACAGCAACTGTAACTAGAGGCTTGTTAACTCAACCTGTTCAACTTCTAGTTGTGTTCTCCACAGCCATTTCAATGACACAAATGGTGCTGTAAACAGGCAAAACAATCAGGGTATGTTTTGCCAAAATTGCTCCAGAGTGCTGTTTACTCCTATCTTTATAACAAACATCGTAAGCTTTCCCCCAACATATTCAACTCTGTGTATTAAGGACTTTGAAGTTTCCTTTCAGTATGGCCTTTTCTGATTTAACCTATGACATGTGTTAGCCCTCGCGGTGAACCCAGTCTTCCATGATAAATTGCTGTCAAAAGTGTTAGGATGTGCATGACTGAGAATGAATGTTGTTTTCCTGAGAGGGTGACCTGCCTGCTGTTTTCTTTATTTCCCAGTTTCAATTCTGCCTTCATTCAGAGGCTTCTTGTGTGATCTACCAGCTTTTCAC
The DNA here is from genome assembly GCA_013400935.1 of Turnix velox. Classification (NCBI taxonomy): domain Eukaryota; kingdom Metazoa; phylum Chordata; class Aves; order Charadriiformes; family Turnicidae; genus Turnix; species Turnix velox. The sequence goes on from VZTY01008917.1 coordinate 115,519, forward strand.
TGATTCCACTACCACAAGAATCTCCTCTGCCATCAATAAGGGCACACGGCATTTGGGGTAAAATAAGATTAGAAACCCAAGCAAACAATTCTCTGCAAGTCCTTTCTGAGAGAGAGGGAGGTTAATCCTACCTCTAAGCAGATCAGACCATCAGTTACAGCTCACTGAAAACACATAACCTATGACCTTTTCTGGTTTAAACCCTAGTGTAATATTTCCTCTTGACAGAGACACACAGCATTTTAAATGACAAAAAGAAACGCTTCATATCCTAAAGTCATCATGCCTTTGGCTCCTCCATACCTCTGCCTTTCACAGTAAGGTCTCTATGAAAGTCCTTTCACCCCATCTGGAGATAGGACAGATCAATCCTGACTGCAAAGCCTGTAGGCCTCAGGCCCATTTGGAATTAAATGGACTAAAGATGATACAGGTTTAGGTATTTCCAGTTTTACAAATACAGGTGCTTTTGAGGATAATTCTATTTTAACAAGATTAATTGTTTTAGACTGAAAGCCTATGTATTTTCAAGAGCAAAACAAACCCTGTCTGCTTCAGTTTGGGGGGTGAAGGCTGGTTTGTAGGGGTTTTTTTTGTTTGTTCGTTTTTAATCCTATCATTTGCATATGGCATGTCTGAACTAAGGAAACTAAAACCATTCATAAGAGTTTCTATACATACCTATTCTTCTCCCTCTGGAGTCCCAGTCAGTAATAAAGACATAGGACTATGTAATATAAAGGTAATTTTTGACCAAAGAATTTTTTTTTTTCCAGTTTGGTTCTCAGAGTACAGCATGTTGTAACTGTATGGCTTTTTATACAGTCTTTACAATTATGACCATGCTATGTCTTAAGCTAGTTGAATGAACAGTATTTTTATATATTTTTAAAATATTTTAGGCATTTTTGTTCAAATCACTTGAATAGTTTGTGTACAGGAGCATATTAGAGCTAACAAAAGTAACTGCAAAATACAACATTCACTGTCAACAACCTCAGGAAAGCTTGTTTCATTCGTAGTACTTCTCAATGCCAAAAAACCAAATACAAAATTTGTGCATTACTTTGATAACTTCTCTCAACAACTCTTCTGCTCCACTACCCAAATTTTCAATGCCCACAGTTTGTTCAAGGTCATAAACCCTTTTCCTGGATTAATTAAGCTCTTTGGTGGAAAAAAAAAAAAAAAAAAAAGACTTGCTAGTTTAACTGATGTGGTCAAATACCTTTAACCCACACAGTAGGCATGATCAGACTTTAGGGTCAGATACTAAAGGAAACAAACAACAACAAAAAAAGAAACTGCTTAGAAATCCTTTGTTGCTGCCTGACCTGTTGTGGATAACAAGCACATGTCTGAAGGTGCCTCTGAGTAGGGGCAGGCAGGGCAGAGACAAATTCCAGCATACTAACAGACAGCATGGAAACCCAATCTAATCTAGTTTAGCAAATTTCTGGCCTGGAAATGAATGTCAGGTAAAATTCAATCTTGTTGGGATGATGGGGTCAAGAACAGAATGATGGAAGACAGCCCAAGACATTCTAATTGTGATTATCTGACTTCTAATTACCCCTGATCAAAGGCAAAATGAGAAATTGGACTCCTACCAATGCAAACATGAACCATAAAGGAATTCCAATCAGGTGATATCCATTTTACTTTAGATTCAGCTTTCTCAGAGACTAAAGGTAAAAAAGCGTAATTATATAACCTGAAATCCAACAGCCTGGCTGCTCTAGCTAATAGATAATCAAGGAGAACATGAGCCATGTTATAATGCACACACTTAATATTTCAAGACAATCCAATATGAATTGTATTTGTGTGGGCAGACTGAGAAGGGAAAAATTCACCACAGAGTAAAATCTTCCTATCCTTGCTAGTGAAATGAAGTAGTAAGAACAGCATTAGTTTACACAGAGGTCTCAAAGGAAATTGTCTATGCAGGAGGAGGAAGCCAAGCAGTTTTCTCTAGTCACAGTAGCAGCAGTGAAAAATGCTGTTCCTGTATTCCCTTACAAACACATCAATATACATATATATACATACATAGATATAACACTTTGATGCTTATTTTCTGTACCAACCTATACAAAACCCTTACTTCTAAGGCGAGCTGCTCTAACACATGCATGAATTATCCATGAAAGCTGGAGAGGAGTTACTTTCTTTTAAATCTGGGTTATACAAATCGAGGCGTTGCGATGACTCTAGGCAGTAACAGAGAAATAAGCAAGTGTTCTTCTTGATAAAACTGACATATTTTCATTTAGAAGAGCTCTGTCATCAACTAAGTCAAGTCATATAAGGATGTGCTCTTGGTTCTCAAAGATGTTAAGAGAATCTAATTCAATGGTTTGCATTAGGAATAATTAAATAATGGTTTGTTTTATATCAGATACTGTCCAAACATATAGTGGGCCTAGTATTTTCCCCCAGTTCTTGCTTGAGTTCTTACTTTCTTGCACTGAAATATTTACATTGCTCCCAAACTGACACTTAACATACCAAACTGAGCGTCATTTTACATTATTAATAGTATTTGACATTTCAGCATGTTATATTACTTTAGCTTCAGTTAATAGAAATGGCAAAAATAATGTCCTTGATACTGAGGCACTGTTAAGGTGATCAAAATAATATGCTGAAATATGATTGGTATTGGTCACAGCAATTGTTTCACTCAGTCTATCAAAAGTCAAATATTCTTTGGTGAGTGATGAATTATGATGATTTAATCTTTTCAGCAACCACTCAGTCCTGTCAGCAAAGTCCAGTTATGCAGACCCAGTAGTTTTGCAGTACTGGAA